>JAJPUD010009594.1:21619-31842 GCA_023553655.1 Myrmecobius fasciatus
AGGGCTTCAGGTCACTCACAGATCCCCTGTTTTCCAAAGGTTGGAGATTTGCTAGGTAATTTTCTTTTTATTTTTTTCTTCTACAAAGCAAATGTGACCAAAGACAACAAAAATAACAATGAGTTTTATATCCACTTGTGATAAGTCATTCTTCTTTTATTTTAAATTTTCTAGATAAATTGCTAGTCTGGAGGAATAGCTGCAAGAGATGGACAGGGTCATTTCTTTGACTCAAAGGGCCAGTTGTATGGGACTCTCTATTTCTCAGTGAAAACTGATTACTTAATGTCCATACCTGGGTAGGGAAGGGGGAGTTGATGAGAATCAGAGAAAAGAGAGATCTGGCTACTCAGAGCTTACTATAGAGACTGTTTTTTGCCTCTTTTATATCTTTAGCATTTATCATAGTGTCTGGCATTATAGTATGTATATAATAAACAGTCATTTACTGATTGACAAATGAGGTATGGGTTGATGCTTCCTTAAGGAAATCAAGAACAGTTATCCTAAATTAGTCATTTTTCCTCATGAAAAGGAGTAAGCATTTATTGTTGTATAATGTATACATTAGATTCTTTAAGGTAAACTTTTTCTAGCATTCAGGTACCCCTAACCAAAGTATGAAGTAATGATCACAATGTTAGAATTACAAGAAACAAATCATTCATTGGATAGATTGGTTTTTGTAGTTGATACGCTTTGGTTTTAAAAGATGTTTAGGAAGAGGTTGAGAAAACGATGAAAGCAGCAATCAACTGGGCATTTGGTTCTTTTGGAACTGTCTAAAGTAACATGGTCTTACCATTCAGTTTGGGGATCAACTGCATGAAAGAGTGAGAGGATGAACTTGAATTTGGACAGATAAGAAAAGAGATACTGAGTCAAGAGATCTTCAAACTGATTCAATAAGGCACAAATAGAGGTCTACAAGTTCCCAGATTCCAGTAGTTGCAGTGCTGTCAGAGTCTAGTTGTGTGTGACAATATAGACAGGCACCTCCCTGTTAGGGATAATAATAGGGGAAATTAAATTAACTAGGAACAAAGTAAGAGATGCTCTTCCAGAAGTGTGATAAATATGAGAGCAAAAAGAGCTGTTTTTCTGCTATATTCTTTTTTTGGAGCTTGATTAACTTATAACTCACCTCACCAACATATGTCCATGCCTGAATTCTCAGAGGTGGTTGGTGCTGATCATAAAATCTAAGTATTTAGATCTGTAAGGAATCAGATATTGAGTCTAGTTTTGTCATTCAATAGATGAAGAAACTGAGGATCAGAGATTAAGTGGATTTTCCAGAATCAAACAGCTACTAAGAGTTTGAAGAGGGATTTGAACTCAAATCTTCCTTGACTTCAAGTCCAGCAGTCTATTTGCTAAACTTTATTATAATCAAGGTGGCTTTGATAGCTCAAGAATTTGACTCAAGAATTGAATCAGTTCAGGCTCCAGTAGATACCCCAAGCAGGAATTATCTGGGCAGGCTGAGGAAATTCTCAAAGTTTTTGTTTCACTTCTGGAACAGAAAGATGAGTTTACAGTGACTACCAGGTATAGGTACTGTTGAAAGTTTTTGACCAAGAGCTCACAAATGGGATAGGTTGTAACTTCTAACTTTAAGATACCTGAATTGATAAGATCAGAAATCCATTAAATTCCTGAACCATTTATTTGAATAAGAATGCTAGAATTGTCTTTATCCCTCATTCTCCCTGTATATTTATATACATTTTAGCTTCTCCTCAGACAATTTTGAGTTTAAAATAAATTATCTAATTATGTTTGTAGTCTGTACTTCTTTCATCCATCCTACTGTGGTCTTTGGGAAAAGTCTATTATTCACTTAAATGTGCTATGCTGTTTATAGCTTTGGCAAGATTTTTCTAAGAAGCAGAACATTTATGGATAACATTCTGGAGTAAACAATTGTGAATGTGATGAATGTGTGTGTGTGTGTGTGTGGGTGTGTGTGGGTGTATGTGTGTGTGTGTATGGTACAGTGGGAAGAACACTGGTTCTAGAATCTGAAGAAAATTTAAATTTCTCCTCTTTTTGAGGAAGGGGTTGTTTTGTTTTGTTTTTAAGGATCAACTGGTGATAAAATGAATACAGTACTGGGCTTGAAATAAGGAAAACTTATCTTCACGAGTTCATGTCTGATCTCAGACACAAGTTCTATGACCCTAGGCAAATCATTTCACTCTGTTTGTCTCAGTTTATCATTTGTAAAATGAGCTGGAGAAGGAGATGAAAACCCACTCTAGTATGTTTGCAATGAAAACTTCAAACAGGGTCATGAAGAGTTGGATACAACTGAATATATGATGTTTTTTGACTATATAGCTTGAGACAAGTCACTTAACCTCACTGGAGCTGAGTTTCTTCAAGTGCATAAACTATGGAGTTGATCTAGATAGCTTCAGAGGCATCTTCTAGCTCTGATTCTATGATTCTTTGATCTTTTTCAGAACTACGAAATTAAGAAGCTTTTCTGGGTCAACAACAAATGAGTGGGGAGAGGATTCTGGGAAAATGGCAGAGTAGATTGGTAAATTTCAAGCTCTCCCAGTCCCCCCCCCCCAAAAAAAATAGAACAAATTTGTGCTTCAGGGCCAATATACAATGGTAAAATATCAAGACTTGGGGTAGAACAAGGGCCTTCCTGATACAACCTGAGAAGATCTATTCCAGTGTTGGGATTAACCCATGTGAAGTGCACACACCTCCAGGCTAACTCCATAGAAACACCAAGTGGGGAGCTCCAGGATGAGCTCAGTTTGGCTAGAGCCTCAGCAGGACCCACAGAGACTTTTACCTCCTGAACTGCTTGTGGAATCGGGATCTGAGTCCTGGAAGACTGAGTGAATCTTGGCTGATTAGAAACACCAGGGCCAGTGGCATAGGGTGAGAAAAAAACAGCAGCAGGAGATACAAAGGCAGAAGGGCAGGAACACTGGGGCTATGGGCACTTGCTGGAGGGTGGAGTTCTTGGGTTTGGGGTTTCTGGTCATAGGGGAGAACTCAAATGAATCTAGTAGGACTATCCCCCGCACCCAGGATTAGAAGTGCTTACACTAATACCTCTTATTAAAAAAAAAAAAAAAATGAACAGCAAAGAAGGAAGAACACCACCATAGGCACATACTTTGGGAACAGGAAAGACCAGGGTTCATGTTGAGAGAAGGACACTGAAGGAAAAAAAAAAAAGCTTCCACCCCAGATAAATATAAAATGACTCTTTGCCTGGAGAGAATTTATCAAAGAACTCACAAAAGAATTTAGAAGTTGAATGAGAGACATTAAGGAAAAACTTAAAAAAAAAAATCCAAGAAAAACAAGATTATGGGGGGAAAAAAGTTAACCAACTATAAAAGGAGATAGAGTCTCAAAGACAAAAATAACTCTTTAAAAATTAGAATTGGGCAAGGGGAAGCCAGTGAAGCTATGAGAGATCAAGAAATAACAAAACATTATAAAGATGAAAAAATAAAACAGAATGTGAAACATGAGAAAAGTGACAGATCTGGAGAACGGATCAAGAAGAGAAAATATAAGAATAATTAGACTGCCTGAAAGTTGTGGCCAAAAAGAAGAACTTGAGACAATAATGCAAGAAATAATCCAAGAACATTTTCCTGGAGTGATAGAACATGAGGGGAAAGTAGAAACAGAAAAAATCCACTAATCACCACCTCAACAAGATCCTTTGTGGAAAACATATAAGAACATTATTGCCAAATTTTGGAATCTCCAAATCAAAGGGAACATTTTGCAAGAAACAAGAAAAAAACAATTCAAATACACTGGAGCTACAATTATAATTGTACAGGATTTATCAGAAGCTACAATAAAAGATTGCAGATCCTGAAATCATATCCTGACAATCAAAAGAACTAGGCCTTTAGACAAAAATATAATATCCAACAAAATTATCTATAACATTGAATAAGAAAAAAAAATGGATATTCAATGAACTTGTAGATTTTCAGGACTTTACATCAAACAAATCTGAACTTAACAAAATTTAACGTATAAGAGCCAATATCAAAGAGCAATTTCAAGAAACTCAACATGGATAAACATTTATGGTTTTTTACATGAGAAATTTATAACATATGTTTAACATTGACATCAACAATACAACAACTCAAAAGAAAGATTGGGGCAGTTAAGGTGATAATGGTAATTATGTCACACAAATAAGGTGCAGAGGAAGAATAGACACAGGCATTAGAGGGGGGAGGATGGCTCATAGTTCTAAAAACCTGCTCACATCGGGAATGAGTTAAATAGTCAGCTCTGTGTGTGTGTGTGTGTGTGTGTGTGTGTGTGTGTGTGTGTGTGTATTCTGTGAAGGGTATAGCGCCCTCCAAAATCTATAGAGAAATAAAGGGGGAGGAATAGGTGGATGGGGAAGCAAAGGGTGAAGGAAGAAGACAAGGGAGGGATCCATGGGTGGGAGCAGTTTAAGTAATAGCAAGGCAAGTTAGAAGCAGAATTAAAGCAAAGGATCAGCAGGAATAGGAAAGATATGTGTGTGCCTATATCCTTTCTTAATTATAACCTGCTTGGGGATGATACTGGGGGATGAAAAGGGGGAAAAAATAAAGTAAAAAAGGTATACAGCAGAGAAAAAAAAGAGCATTTTACAAGGAAATAAAGAAAAAATAGACACTCGTGAATATAATTTCTTCTACTAACATATATACTTTTTTGAACTGGTATTTATTATATTTTGAATCCTCCCTGAGGTTCTGCTGGGCACATAACAGTGTAATCTTTTTTGTTTCATTTTGTTTTGTATTCCTTTTCTGTTTTTCTTTTTTCTTATTCTGTTTCTTTAAATAAAATGAATTTTTGGGGAAAAAAGAGCAAATGACTGCTTCTTGTTTGGCCTACAGAGGTCATAAGAAGTTAGCTGAATAAGGAACAGATCATATTACATTACATTATGTTATGTTGTTATATTATATTACATTTCATTATATTCTATTATATTTATATGTTGTGTTACATTGCTGTTAGGTTATATGTTATGTTATATCATAATATTATCATAATATATATTATATTATTGTAATAATTTTGCATTTAACAAATACAACTCAAGACTTTGCCCCCAAAAAGTTAAAATAGTTTTTAATTTTTTTGATTTAGAAATTCAGTTCAATTAAGTGACTATCATGTAACCTATCATGTATCATGGTACATTGTCCCAGGTGCTGGGGAAATGAAGATGAAAAATGACCAGGTTCCTGCCCTCAAGAAGCTTAGGAGAAAACTACATTTTCATATAAATATAAAGTAAATTGTTATGGGCCATAGAAGAGATCAAGATAAAGTACTCTAGGAAAGGAAGGAAAGAATACTTTCAGCTTAAGGGAAGTGATTAGGGAAGACTTCACAGGGATAATAGCAAATGAGATGAGACTAGGAGGAAAAGGAAGATAAGGATAGTTGATGATAATATTTTTATTCCTTTCTAAATGTATAGTTTGTTCTCTCTTTAATCTAGATCTCTCTTTAATTTAGATCTAATGATGTAGGGTTCCCTCCAAAAATTCCTCCCTTATCTTCTCCTCTCTCCAAATCCCCTTACCCTCTTATCTCCTTCTGAATTTAAAAGACATATCCTTCTCTCCCTTTCCCTAACCCTCCCCCTCTCTCCCTCCCTTTCTCCCTCTCCCTCTCCCCACCTCTATATGTATATATATATATATATATATTTTTTTTTCCCCCTTTTAATTCATTAACAATGGGAGTAGAATTACAGAACTATTAATTTTCTTCCTCATCTAATTTCTCTGTCAGTTCTTCCTCTCACATTTCATTCTTATAAGATCATTACTCTTTTTACCTTTTCCTACTTGGTTTTGCTTTGCTTGTTTTACATACTCAGCTTTACTCCAGTGTTTTTTTCAAACTACCAAATTCCTAATGATAATTTTAGACATACAATTTATATTTCCACATATAAAAACTAAACAGTTTGTCTTTACTGAGTCTCTTGTAATTAGTCTTTGATATTTACCTTACATTTCTCTGGATCACATAATGGCAAATTTTCTCTTAAGTTCAGATCTTTTAACAACAGAATCCTGAAAGTCTGGCAATTCATTGAACATCTTTTCTATCGTTGTTGTTCAGTATTGTGCTTAATTTTGTTGGGTATGATTTTTTTAAGAGCAGCCCCAGTTCTTTTGTTTTTTAATATATAGAGTTCCAAGATCTGTCGTCTTTCAACATAACTGATGCTAGGTCCTACGTAATTCTAATTGTGGCTCCACAGACTTTGAATTGTTTTTTTCTGTTGCTCATAATATTTTTTCCTTGCCCTGGGGGCTTCAAAATTTAGTTATGATATTCCTGTAGGTTTTCCTTATGGGAATTCTTTCATGTGGTAATCAGTGGATTTTTTCTTTTTCTACTTTCCTCTCTTATTCTAACAACACTTAAGGAAAATTTTCTTTAATTATTTCATGTATTATTGTATCAAGATTCTTTTTTTGATCATGGCTTTCAGATAAGTCAATTACTCTTATGTTTTCTCTTCTTGATTTATTCTCCAGATTTATTTTCTAGTGGTTTTTCTGATGAGATGTTTTACATTTTCTTATATTATTTATTTTTTATTTTTTTATTTCTTGATCTCTTATAATTTCTCTAGCTTTCCCTTTCCCAATTTTAAATTTAAAGGAGTGATTTTCTTCCTTAAGATTCTAGATACCCTTTCACGGTTGATTTTGTTTTAATAAACTTCTTGGATTTTTTTGGATTGTATTTATTTTTACATTTTTCCTTTCAAAATATCTCATAAGAAAAACCACTGGAAAAAAGAAATACAAAAATTCAAGAAAATAAATCTTTAAGAATTCAGCGAGGATTCTAGGAAGATGGAGTAAACTAGAAAATGCCAAGCTCTCCCCACAAACAAGATAAAAGAGCATTTCAAGATGAATATAGAGTGGGTAAAAATAAATGAGAGTCCGGGCAGAACTGTGGTGGTCCTGGGACAACCAAAAAAAAAAAATCTGAAAAAGATACAAGAATGGAGGTTGGTTGTGGGCAGTACAAACACCTCTAGGCTCCCTGCCTGAAACAGCAAGCAATTAACCCTACAACTATCTGGATTGTAGTTGTCTTCACATTATTTCCTTCCTCTGACTTTGTGTCTGGGTCTTCTCTGCCACCATGGTAGCTTTTTATGGTTTATGTTTTTGTTTGTTTGTTTGTTTGTTTTTGTTTTTTGGTCCTTTCCCAACCATCCTATTTCTTGACTTAGTCCTTTTTGTTACTGTTGCACTTTGACGATCCTAGGGATGGGAATAATGAAGTACTATAACAAGTTTCACATTTTTTTTGTGCTCCAATTTTCAGAGCTAGTTCTGGGGGCCTGCAAATTTTCAATGCTTCCAAGGTGGTGTGAACTGGGGAGAGGTGTGGTCACTACTATTCTGGTTTGTGCTCTGGTTTTTAGGCAGCAAAACCCCTGCTTTCTTCTTGTCACAAGCACTGATCAGCAACACTTCCTCTGTAATGTTTTTCTGATCATTTGTTCAATTCCCTTGGGTTGAAAGTTCCCAAAGCTGCTGTTGTGGCTATTCTTGCTATCACTGTATATGTGTATTATGCTGCTGACCTCCTAAGATTTCTTAGGCTGGAAAAATGTCTCATTCTTATATCTTGTTAGTTCTGCCACTACAAAATTTTATATGAGGTATTATTTTAAAGTTATTTGGAGGGGGAAATTGAAAGAGTTCAGCTAAGCTGCCTCTAATTCATTGTCTTGGTTCTACCTGATACACAGAGCTCTAATGAAGGATCTTTTATATTATATCCTTCAAATAATAAATTAATTTCCTATATAAAAAGATCAATTTATGTTGAAATTTTAAAAATAAACCTTCCTTACAATGTGATTTCACACAGCTTATCACTTTTTTCCTGCCTCATTCACTTCAGAAAAAGGCTAAAACTTCTATCAAGAAGGATGATTGAAAAGAAAGTAACTAAAATTGCTTAACACTAGAAATTAGAATTTTCTATGCCTTTAAGATAGAAGTTGAGCCTTTTTTAGCTGAATGAATTTTAAAAATCTTTCACCTACTGGGTTTTAATTACTATAGCAATTAGTCATGTACAATTGGATTAGATGAAGGTTAATAAGAAAAGTTGTTTTCAAATTTAGTGGAAGGAAAAAACTGGAGTTGAGGTTAAACTGATTAATATATTCTGAGATGATGAATTTTGTAATAATAGCTAGCCTTTATATAGCATTTAAAGTTTTAAAGCATTCTAAGGTAAATAAGGTTAAATCATTTACTCAGAGCTACATGACTAGTAAGTGTATGGTGTTTCATTTAAACTTAGGTCTTCCTGACTTCAGGTCCAATGTTCTCTATTTACTGTATCACCTAAAAGACAGTTGAAATAAATTTATGGGATTAGCATACTTTATTATCAACTCCTGAAAGAGATCCCAAAATGAAAACTTCCAAGAATATTATATTCAGATTCCAGAGTTCACGGGTCAAGTAAAAAAAAATATTGCAAGCAACCAAAAAGAAGCAAATTGCTCTCCAGAATGGTTGGGTCAGTTCACAACTCCACCAATAATACATTAGTGTTCAGTTTTCTTACATCCCCTCCAACATACTACATTTTCCTTTTTTTGTTGTTGTATTAGCCAATCTGATGAGTGTAAAGTGGGATCTCGGAGTTGCTTTAATTTCTATATCTTTAATCAATCAATAGTGATTTTTCTTATGACTATAAATAGCTTTCATTTCTTTCTTAGAAAACTGCCTGTTCATATCTTTGACCATTTATCAATAAATGATTTGTATTTTTATAAATTCTCTCTATATATGAGAAATGAAGCCTTTATCAGAAATATGTTGCCAAAAAAATCTTTTCCCAGTTTTCTACTTTTCTTGTAATTTTGGTTTTTATTGGTTTTGTTTGTGCAAAAAAAAAAAAACCTTTAATTTTATACAATCAGAATTATCTTTTGTACATTTTGTAAGCTTTTAAATTTTTCTTTAGTCCTAAATTTTTCTATTATCCATGAATGTGACAAAAAAACTATTCCATTTTCTCTTAATAGTCTTATGGTATTATCCTTTATGTATAAATCATCCACCCATTTTGACCTTATCTTGGTATTTGGTTTGAGATATTGATCTACATCTAGTTCTGTCATACTGTTTTCCAGTTCTACCAGCAGTTTTTGTCAAATAATTAATTTTGGGTTTCAAAAGCTTGGATTTGGGGTTTTATCATGTTCTAGAGTATTATGTCATTTAACATAAGGTTGTACTTCATCTATTACACTGGTCCACTGTATTTTTTATCCAGTGCCAGATTATTTTGATAATTACCATTTTACAATACAGTTTGAGATCTTGTATGACTAGCTCATCTTCATTCGCATTACATATATTGATTCCCTTATTATCCTTGAGCTTTTGTTCTTACAGATATATTTTGATATTTTTTTCTAGCACTACAAAATAATTTTTTGATAGTTTGGTTAGTGTAACATTAAATAAATGAGATTAATTAAAATATTATTTTTATTATAACAGCCTACCCATGAGCAATTACTTGTGGATATGATTTTACTTGTAGAAGAGTGTTTTATAACTGTGTTCATACAATTCCTAAGTTTGTCTTGGCAAATGGACTCCCAAGTATTGTATATTGTCTATAATTATTTTAAGAGGACCATGTTGGCAATGTATAGAAATGCTGATGCTTTATGTGGGTTTATTTTATATTCTTCAATTTTACTAAAGTTAAAACTTAAAATAATTTTTAGTTGATTCTCTAGGATTCTATAAGTATAACATCACACCACTGGCAAAGAGGGATAGTTTTGTTTCATTATTGTCTAGTCTAATTCCTCCAATTTCTTTTTCTTCTCATTGCCATAATCAACATTTCTAGTACAATATTAAATAACAAAGTTGATGATGTGCATCCTTGCTTTATTCCTGATTGTACTGGGAAGGCTTCTAGCTATTCCCATCACATATAATGCTTGCTGATGGTTTTATTTATCCTTTATGATTTTTAGGATGATAATTTTATTTTATTTTTAATAGTATTTGTTTTCCCTTCAATTACATGAGAAGACAATTTTTAGTATTCATTTTTTTTAATAAAGCTTTTTATTTGCAAAACATATGAGTGACTTTTCAACATTGACCTTTGCAAAAAAA
>JAJPUD010009594.1:41842-66939 GCA_023553655.1 Myrmecobius fasciatus
AGAGCTTCTATTTGTGGGCACAAAATAAGCAACTGGAGTAGAATTGTTTAATTAAGTCTATCTTTGCTTTTACTTGGTCTGAGATCAGGATTGCTACCCCTGCTTTTTTTTGTTCACCTGAAGCATAATAGATTCTGCTCCAGCCTTTTACCTTCACCCTGTATGTATCTCTATGTTTTAGATGTGTTTCTTGTATACAACATATTGTTGGATTCTGGTTTTTAATCCACTCTGCTATCTGCTTCTGCTTTAAGGGAGAGTTCATTCCATTCACATTCACAGTTAAAATAACTAATTCTATATTTCCTGTCATCTTATTTACCCTAGCTTATGCTTTTCTCTTTCTTATCCCCTTTCCCTCCTCCCTACTATTTTGCTTTTGAAAACCACTTCCCTCAAACAATCCTTCCCCTTTAGAGCCCCACCCACCCCCTTTTTCCCCCCTTTCCCTCCAGTTTCCTTATAAGTACGTCTATTATTCCCTCTGAGCCAAATCTGATGAGATGGAGATTAACCCAATTCTCATTCCCCTCCCTTTTCTCCCCTCAATCATTATAGGTTTTCTTTGCCTCTACATGTGATGTAATTTCCCTTATTTTACCTCCTTTTCCTCTTCTTCCAGTGTTATCCCTTTTCTACCTCTAATTTCTTTTTCAGTTTATCATATCATAAGATTCATAAAATCACAATAAACATATCATAATAATCATAAAATCACAGTAATCATATGATATAATCATAAAATCACAGTAATCATATCATAATCATAATGTAATAATCAATTCATAAAATCAACCCTCATTCTATAAGTATCTATAACATAAATATAGTTCTCAAGAGTTATTTTTTCTTGTTGCCTTTTTATGTTTCTCTTGTGTTCTGTGTTTGTAGATCAAATTTTTTGTTCAGTTCTGGTCTTTTCAGTAGAAATAGGTGAAATTCTCCTATATCATTGAAAGACCATCTTCTTCCCTGGAAGATAATGCTCATTCTAGCTGGGTAACTTATTCTTGGCTGTAATCCAAGTTCCTTTGCCCTTTGGAATATCTGATTCCAGGCCCTTCGATCCTTCAAAGTAGAAGCTGCTAGGTCCTGTGTGATCCTAATTGTAGCTCCCCGATATTTAAATTGTTTCTTTCTGGCTTCTTGTAATATCTTTTCCTTGGTATGATAGTTCTGGAATTTAGCCACGATATTTCTGGGGGACTTAATTTTTGGGTTTCTTTCAGGAGGTGATCGGTGGATTGTTTCAAGGAGTATTTTGCCTTCTGGGTCTAAAATATCAGGGCAGTTTTCTTTTATGATTTCCTGGAAGATAGTGTCCAGGTTCTTTTTTTCATCATGGCTTTCAGGAAGCCCTATAATCCTTAGATTGTCTCTCCTAGATCTATTTTCCAGGTCAGTTGTTTTTCCTAGGAGATATTTCATGTTTTTCTCTATCTTTTCATTTTTTTGTTTTTGTTCAACTGATTCTTGAAGTCTTGATGAGTCATTAATTTCCAATTGTTCGATTCTAATTTTTAATGTCTTATTTTCTTCAGTTACTGTTTTTAGTTCCTTTTGCAATTGACCAATTACATTTTTTTGTTCACTGCATTCTTTTTCCATTTTTTCTAATTTATTTTGCAGTGATCTCATTTCGTTTCCCCATGTTTCTTCTAACTCTCTTTTAAGATTTTTTGTGCAATCTTCAAAGAAAGCCTTGTGACATGGAGACCAATTTATGTCTCTCTTTGGGGCTTTTTCTGGAGTTGCTTTACCTTTAGGGGCCTCAGGATTTGAGGTCTGTTCTTCCCTCTCTCCATAAAAGTTGTCTATGGTGAGAGCTCTTTTTGGTTTTTTATTCATTTTTTTTAAAGGTGTGAGGTCTGTTTAGGGCAAAGGTGGGACAGCTGCTTTAATTTGCCCTGGGGCAGTTCTGCTGATTGAGTTATTTCAGGAACTGGGCAGTTCTGCTGATTGAATTATGTCAGGGCTGGGCAGCTCCGCTGATTGAATTATTTCTGGTGCTTATCAGACCTGTTGTTTGATTGATTGCATTAAGGTGCTGTGTAATGGCAGCTAGTTACGATGCTCATCAGGGGTCCAGTGGTTCACAATCTATCCCCCTCAAAAGGCAGACCCTCCAAACCACCTGCCCACAATCAGGACAAATTGTTCCAAGAGGCTCGCAGAAGACTCCCAGGTGTGTGAAAAGCACAACGCTCCCACTCCTGTTCTTTCTCCTGTTCCAGCTCCCTGCTCCAGCTCCCTGCCCCGGTCTCCCTGTGCTGCAGTCTGGGTTCAGTAGGCCACCCCCTGCCCCATTAAAACAGACCTGTTTTGAGGTTCTTCCAGAGTATCTTCTTCTAGAATCGTGTTGTTCTCCGGATATTGTGGATTTTTTTGCTTCAGAATCAGTCTAGAGGCTTCATATTTTGTTGGTTTGAGGGGAGGTTAGAGGAGGTTACAGAGAATCCTGTCTGATCTCCGCCACCATGGCTCCACCCCCGGAAGGAAGCTTAGTATTCATTTTTACAAAATTTTGAGTTCCAAATTTTTCTCCCTCTCTCTCTCCCATCTTTTCTTTTTTATTAAATGGTAGGCAAATTGATATAGGTAATTCATGTGTTATCAGGTAAAACATATTTCCATTTTAATCACAGTTGTGAAAGAAGAAATAGATCAAAAAGTTATTTACTTGGATTTGGATTACATTTTCCTTCTTGAGTTCTTTGTACTTTGTACTTCCTTTGTTAAGTATTGTTAAGAAAAGCTGAATCATTCATAGTTGATCATCACAAAATGTTTCTGATACTATTAACAATGTTTTTCTGATTCTGCTCATTTCACTTTGCATACCCCATATAAATCTTTCTAGGTTTTTCTGAAATCTGCCTGTTCTTCACTTTTTATTGGACAATTGTATTTTGTTGCATATTAATACCTCTTGTTCAGCCATTCCCCAGTTGATAAGCATCTCCTCAATTTCCAATATCTTGCCAAATGAAGAGAGCTATCATAAATATTTTTGTATATATAGGTCTTTTTACTTTTTTTTTCACTTCTTTAGGATACAAACCTAATAGTGGTATAAATGGGCATGCACACTGTCAGCAACCTTTGGGTATTGTTCCAAATTAATCTCAAGAACTATATCTAACACCACATACCAAGATAAGATCTAAATGGGTTCATGATTTAGACATAAAGAGTGATATTATAAGCAAATTAGAGGAACATAGGATAGTTTACCTCTCAGGCTGTGGAGAAAGAAGGAATTTGTGTCCAAAGAACTGGAACTCTTAATTGAACACCAGATAGATAATTTTGATTATATTAAGTTAAAAAGTTTTTGTACAAACAAAACTAATGCAGACAAGATTAGGAGAGAAGAAATGGGAAATCATCTTTATATTTAAGGGTTCTGATAAAAGCCTCATTTCTAAAATATATAGAGAATTGACTTATATTTTTAAGAATTCAAGCCACTCTCCAATCGATAAATGGTCAAAGGACATGAACAAAAAATTTTCAGATGATGAAATTAAAACTATTTCTAGTCATATGAAAAGGTGCTCCAAATCACTATTGATTAGAGAAATGCAAATTAAGACAACTCTGAGATACCCCTACACACCTGTCAGATTGGCTAAGATCAGAGGAAAAGATAATGAGAAATGTTGGAGGGGATGTGGGAAAGCTGGGACACTGATACATTGTTGGTGGAATTGTGAATGGATCCAACCATTCTTTTTTTTTTTGCTTTTTGCTGAGGCAATTGGGGTTAAGTGACTTGCCCAGGGTCACACAGCTAGGAAGTGTCTGAGACCAGATTTGAACTCAGGTCCTCCTGACTTCAGGGCTGGTGCTCTAACCACTGCGCCACCTAGCTGCCCAAGGATCCAACCATTCTGAAGAACAATTTGGAACTATACTTAAAAAGTTATCAAACTGTGCATACCCTTTGACCCAGCAGGTGTTTCTACTGGGTCTATATCCCAAAGAGATCTTAAAGGAGGGAAAGAGCCCTACATGTGCATGAATGTTTGTGTCAGCCTTTTTTGTAGTGGGTAGAAACTGGAAACTGAATGGATGCCCATCAATTGGAGAATGGCTGAATAAATTATGGTATATGAATGTCATGAAATGTTATTATTCTGTAAGAAACAACAAGCAGGATGATTTCAGAGATGCCTGGAGAGACTTGCATGAACTGATGCTAAGTGAAATGAGCAGCACCAAGAAATTATTGTACAGGGCAACAACAAGACTATATGATGATCAATTCTGATGGACCCGGTTCTCTTCAACAATGAGATGTTTCAAACCAGTTCCAATTGTTCAGTGATGAAGAAAGCCATATACAGCCAGGGAGAGTTCTGTGGGATCTGAGTGTGAGCCACAACATAGCATTTTCACTCTCTCTGTTGATGTTTGCTTGCATTTTGTTTTCCTTTTCAGTTTTTTTTCTTGTAGATTCGATTTTTATTGTATAGCAAGATAACTGTATACATATGTATACATATATTCGATTTGTCATGTATTTTAACATAATTAACATGTATTAGACTAACTGCCATCTAGAGGAGGAGGTGGGGGGAAGGAGGGGAAAAAATGTAACAGAAGGCTTTGCAAGTGTCAGTGTTGAAAAATTACCCATGCATATATTTTGCAAATAAAAAGCTTTAATTAAAAATAAAACAAAAAAAATAATCTCAAGAATGGTGGATCAGGTCACTAAGGCAACTTTGACCTCAATGGCTCTTACAGTGGATCTCCAGAGGCAACCTTTACAAACTATACTGGAAAGCTTACCTCTACTGAAATGAAGGAATGCCTTCAGCCACTTGGAATAGTCTATAACAAAGGGACTTTTGCTGCAAATGTCATGGTTCAGTTGAATGCAGAAAATATTTCTTCATGGGGAAAGCATATTCCAAGCAAAGTGAAGAAAAGACATTGAATTCAAAGATGCACTGGCATGACAATGTTTGATCTTCCAAACTAGTGTGAAGATTTATACAATATACAATATTCAATATAAAGCATAACCTTTACAATTTCATTCCATGATCTCTTGTTGGATATCAACTAATGCCAACTTCTTGCAATGAAAGATTTTGCTTTCTTTTCGGAAAAAACAGTGTAGAAAGTGTGGTATTATTGCAGAATTCATCAGATTCAATGCTTTGCAATAGCTAGAGACTGTGATTTTTCTTGCATTGGTAGGTATTAAGACTATAAGACTATAGGAACCTTACTAAAGTTGGTCCAATTAAGACAACAGTGAGGATCAAAGAAGTTCAATAATTGCCCTCAAAATGTGCAAGAGATTCTAGCTTTCTATGCAATTGCCTTTATTCCTAAGAAGCATATTCTGCTAGTAAAGCTTTTCCTAGCTCATATAAGACCCACAAATCATTTTCATAATAAATTGCAGATGATAATGAACTGAAAGCTAGATAGAACAATCATCCACTGCTTAAATTCTATAATCTGATAATTTTTATGGCCTGTGAATGTTATAAATATCCAAACAGCCCTTAGCAAAAACAAAACAAAAGACAGTTCCCCACTCCTACTTTAGAGAAAAGCAGGAAACCGAACTGCATTAATTTCTATAGAGACTAGGGCAACTATGGACCCAATGACCCTTACAATTAATAGCCATAACTTTTTCAAACAGTATTGGAGAGCTTTCAAGAAGATCCTTATTGCATCTACTGGAATGAAGGAATGTCTTCAGTGACTTGAAATAGTCTTTCACAAAAGGATTTTTGTTGTAAATGCCATGATTCAGGTTAAATGCAGACCATATACCTTCTAAGCAGAATCAAGGAGAAGACATTGAATTCAACAAGAACTTGCTCTTTCAAACTAGAGTGAAGAAAAATGGTATAAAAATATGTTATGTTTTCATTTCATGATCTCTTGGAGGTGGTCAATCAATGCTAATCTCTTCTTGCAATGAAAGGAATTGCTTTCTTTTCAGAAAAATTTAGAGTATGAAAAGGATAATATTACTACAGAACTTGGTTTGTTTTATTGGATTTATTGCATTACACTAGCTAGATACACTTTCTTTTGATGCTTGTTACCTTCTCCTTTTCACTAAAAAGGGGTCATCTACCTCCCATGGTTGCATATTTCACACTACTCATTCTCTTTTCATTCTCTTGTGACTCAGATTCTATTCTACCCCCACAACTCCATTCTATTTACTTGATAAATTGATGTCAAAGTTTATCACAAGCCATCAAATCCAAATGCTTTTTTTTCAGTCCTTATCCTTATTTACTATAACTTTTTATTCTTTGTCTCACAAAATGATCTATCTGTATCTCCTTTCCTTGTTCACAATGATCCCTTAATATTGGTATTATGCAAAATTATTTTGACTTACTTTTTTATCTTTACATCTCTATACTCTTATTTGGCAATCTCATGTTTATGATATCTATGCAAATTATCCCCAAATTTGTACTTATCTTCCTATTTTCCTTTTGGACCTCCAAAAGACATTTCCATTTGAATGTATTTTATATACATCAGATTTAATATATATGAAACTTTATATTTCTCCCCTAATTTACTCTCTCCTCACCTTATGTGCCTCTTTTATGAGAAAAATTTCCCCATTCTACCTCTCCTTTCCTTTTCATTTTCTGTCACCTCTTCATTTTTTAAAAAATTATCCCAACAGAAGTCAGCACTCAATCCCAGTATAAGTTGTGTTAGCACAGCCCTGGTGCTAGACCCAGATCTAGTCCCAGCTAGATTTCTGAATCAGCAGCAGTACTGGTAATTTCCAGATCTCTTAGTTTAGAGACATCAAAAGGACCTGGAAGGTCAGCAGAAAAGGTCTGTGGAACTAGGGAGGGAGCCTAGCACATAATCTCAGTGCAGGCTGTACCAGCACAGCCCTGGCCCAACCCCACTCGAGCCCCCGTCTCAACTGGACCCATCTCAGAAAGGTGGGATCCTTGAATCAGCAGTAGAGCTAGAGGCTTCTGGACCTCTGTGCCAGGGGATACCAGGGAGGACTTGGAATGTCAGTGAAGAGGGCCTGTGACAACAGGATGGGACTTCAGGATACAGTCTCAGTGCAGGCTGCCTCAGTGCAACTTCAGTCCCAATACCAGGGCAGTTTAGCAAAGCAGAACTCTATTGATATAGCACACTACATCTTACAGCTACAGTAGGGCAAAGACACTCCTACAACTCCAGGGCAAAAAAGAGTGCTTGTGATCAGATTCCTGGAAGGATCTCTGAAAACAGATGTGTAAAACCCCTGAAACTTGAGACAGGGTAGACACCCTCCATCCTGGAAACAGAGCCCTACTTTAATAAAGAGTTAAAAGCCAATTAATAGGCTAGGAAAATGAGTAGATATCAAAAAAAGTTTTTGATCATTGAAAGTTATTATGATGTCAAGGAAGATCAAAACAAACATTCAGAAGTTGATAACAAAGTCAAAGATCCTACATCTAAAACCTCCAAGAAAAATAAGAATTAGGCTCAGGTCATGAAAGAGCTCAAAAGGGATTTTGATAATCAAATGAGAGAGAGAGGAAAAATTATGAAAAGAATTGAGAGTGGTATAAAAGAAAAAAACAAAAAGCTAATGAGAATGCCTTAAAAAGCAAAATTGGCCATATGGGAAAGGAGGTACAAAAGCTCACTGAGGAAAATAATTCCCTAAAAAACAGAACTGAGCAAATGGAAGCCAGTGATTTTATTAGAAATCAAGATACAATAATGGAAAAGAAAAAAAAAAAAGAAAAAGAAAAAATGTGAAATATCTCATTAGAAAAACAACTAACCTGGGAAATAGATACAGGAAAGATAATTTAAAAATTATTGGTCTACCTGAAAATTATGATCAAAAAAGAGCCTGGACATCATCTTTCAAGAAATTATCAAGGAAAACTGTCCTGATATTCTAGAACCAGAAGGTAAAATGGAAATTGAAAAAAATCCACCAATCACCTCTTGAAAGATCCCAAAATGAAAACTCCTAGGAATATTACAGCCAAATTCTGGAACTTCGGGTCAAGAAAAAAATATTGCAAGCAACCAGAAATAAATGATTCCATTATAGTGTAGTTACAGTCAGGATAACACAAGATTTAGCAGCTTCTATATTAATGGTCCAGAAGGGTTGGAATATGATATTCCAGAGAACTATGGAACTAGGATTACAACTAAGAATCACCTACCTGGCAAAACTGAGTATAATTCTTCAGAGGAAAAGGTGGTCATTTAGTGAAATAGGAGGGATAGGGTGAAAGGAGAATAAGTGGGAGAGACAGCAAAAGTAATTATAAAAAGATTTTCAAAGCAAGTTTCTCTCAGAAACCTTCATTTCTCAAACACATAGGGAACTGAGTCAAATTTATAAAAAATAAGCCATGCCCCAATTGATAAATGATCAAAAGAGCTGTGCTTCAGGGGCTATAAATTCATTCATATCCTTTGACCTAACAATACCAGTACTTCACATGAATACCAAAAGAGATTTTGAGCTGTTTTGCTTTATATAATCACATCATACTCAACTCTACCTCAATCATTCTTTTGGACTTCCCAATTACTAAGGAAAATCTTAGATATGGTCTATATTTTTGTGTAGAGAACATAAGCAATTTGTCTTTATTGAATCCCTTGAAATCAACCTTTGATGTTCGCTTATATGTTAAATTTTTTATTGAGTTCAGTTTTGTTTGCAACTAAATCCTTAAACTCTTGACAATTTACTTAGTGGTTTTTTTGTTTGTTTGTTTGTTTTGTTTTTTGTTAATCTTACATTTAATTTTGCTGGATATAATATTTTGGTCCTACCCCAATTCTTTTGATTGTTGATATATATCAGAACTTGCAGTATTTTATTGTAGTCCATTATGTAACTCTAATTGTAGCTTCAGCATATTTTAATTTTGTTATTTTGCAAATAATAGATCTGGGTATTTCAAATTTTAGCATTTTTCCTTGTATAATTTCTTTCAGGTGGTGATTGATGGGGTTCCCCGAATTTCTAGTTTCCCTTCTTATTCCACCACTTCAGGACACTTTTCTTTATTTAATGTTTTTTTTTGTTTTTTTTTTTTTTTTTTTTTTTGTCATAGCTTTCAAGTAGCCTAATTATTCTTCTGTTTTCTTGATCTGTTCTCCAGATGTTGTTTTTCTTATGAGATGTCTCATATCCTTTTTGAATTTTTCATTCTTAATATTTTTATTATTTCTTGGTTTCTTTTAACTTCACTGGGTCTCCTTTGTCCAATTCTAATTTTCAAAGTTATTTTTCTTCTTGAGTCTCCTTTAAGTAGTTGAATTTCTTTTCATAATCATCTTTTCTTGGATTATTCTTATTTTTTATTTCTAAAGTTTTTCCTCAATCTCTCTCATCTTTTAAAGTATTTTTTGAGTTCTTCTATAAATTCTTTTGAGGCAGGTACTCTTTGGGATAGGAGAGGCTTTTTTTACTTCAGTATTCTCCTCTCAAGGTAAAACTTTATCTTCCCTAATCTTATTGTAACTTTCTATGAATGAATTCTTTTTTTCTTGCTTGCTCATTGTTTTTTATGTTTTTTTTCTTTTTATCTTTTAATAAGAGTTTGTTAGTGTAATCACCTCTAATCTAGAGTGGGAGAAATGGTACCTCTGGCTTCAGGTCTTCCTTCAGTTCTCCCTTCCCCTAGTCAGGAACCCCAACCCAAGACTCCATTCTCCTGTTAGTGCCTACAGTTAGCAGCTCCCCTGTCCCACCACTTAGGTCCTCATCCATTTTTGTGTTCCTTCCTTCAGTGTCCAGGGAAGTATCTCAGTAGTATAGCTGAATTGGTATTTCTTATTAGCAGAAGTTTCCCCTATCTCCTCAGACTCAAACTTTGGACTCCTAACATTGTCCAGCAAAATTTCTGTAGTTGGAGCTGAGGTTACCTCTGAACCCAGTTAGCCCTAGGGCTCTCAGCTTACTGTTTGTTTCATTGAAGCTGATCTGAAGGAGTTTACATTTTACAAAGGAAAAGGGGGAGTGGGCTTGGGACTTTCTTTGTTCTGGACTGTATAAAAATCACAAGAATTTACTGAACAGTGGCTCTCCCTACTCTGGACAACTTATTTGATCCACTGTGGGACCGCCCTGTACTTGCGAATTCCTGAATAAAGCCTTTGTTCTACACCTTGAGATGCCTCTGAAGTATTGATAATTCAGATGTGGGTCTGAATATCCCACACAGTTATTTTAAATAGTCTAAAACAATACTGACTAATATGCTTGACATATTTTAGTTTCCTTAATTTTTTCTCTTTTGAGTAAATTGATTTTAATTTTAACTTTTTCTGAGATCAGTGACTATAACCCCTGTCTTTTCCTAATAAATTTTAGTCTTGATCATTATTTATATTTTGTGTATTTATTATGTTATACATATCTCTTATTTCCTATTCCTATTGCCTTCTCTCCTTTACTTCTACCCCCTATTTTGCCTTGCTATTATGTAATCTATCCCCAACGAGTTTTCTTTTATTCTCTCTCCCTTTCCCTTTCTTTTTATCCCATTCTGGTTAATCATCACACCTTTCTATACCCCATCTCTATTCTCTCCTCAGGACATTTTTCTTTTCTTTTCTTTTCTTCTTCTTCTTTTTTTTTTTTTTTTTTTTTTACTTAGGCAATTGGGGTTAAGTGACTTGCCCAAGGTCACACAGCTAGGAAGTGTTAAGTGTCTGAGGTCAGACACTCAGGTCTTCCTGACTTCAGGCTCTATCCACTGCGCCACCTAGCTGCCCCGACATTTTTCTTAAAATAAAAACAAATAATAGTTGGGACAGAACAGTGGTCCTCCTGCTACAAGTGGAGAAGTTCTGAAGACCTAGGATAATGATAAAGAAAATGTCAATAATGCAGCTGAGACTTATTTTTCACCCAGAAAGCTGAGGATACCTTTGCCTTGTTTGCTTAAGAATTCTTGCCTAAACCATAAATCTGTTGGTATTTCCTTTCCTTCTCCTTCAATTTTTGTTTAGGTTGTGCCAGATGTTAATTGATCTTCCCCTATCAGTGGTCATTTTCTCTAATGAAGAAATTCTACTTTGCTGCTAGTCAACTCCAAGCAATGGACCTAGTAACTAATAGCCTTTTGAATTCACAAGTTTTCCTCCATGGATGGAGAAGATCATCTTTGAGTTGCTGTTTGGTCACCTATGCTCAGTGAAAAAAACAAAAGCAAAAAAGTTAGATAGGTTGCCAAAATTCAGGCTCAGGCCTAACTAAGCACAAATATGATTTGCTCAGTTTCACCATGGCTGCTACGGTTTAGTAAAAATCACCAGTTGTTCCTCCAAAGATAGATATTGAAGAAAGGGGTTGAAGGCAAATTTTTATGCACAGTCAGCAGCTTTTCTCACTCATTGGCCAAGAATATTGTTTGGTAATTCCCAAATATTAGAATCCTTAAGCACCAAGTCTGCTGCAGTCATTATCAGCTGGAGACGATCTTTGCCAAAGCTTAATGGAGATAGAATGTAACCCTTGTTATATAAGAATGCAAAAAATATGTGTGTGTGCAAAATAAATAAAGAGCACTACAGCAGTTTGCAATCAATTTATCTTTGTCCTTTTAAAACCTGCGATATTTTTTGTAGCTTTTCTTTCATTCATACCCCACAAAATTGCCAAACTTCTTAAAGCATAGATTGTACCAAGATTTCCCTGAATTAAATAGATATAGCTGTAGATATAAATATCTATATCAGTTACTCTTTATTGCCTCCCGAATAAAAGCAATGAAGAACCATTTACTAAGTACTTGTGTGCAAAACATTGTGTTCTGGGGATTCAAACAGAAAAGTAAGACAGTCCCTGCTCTAAAATACTGAACTCAACATAGAAGTTAAAGACATTGGAAACCTAGCTCCCCCTACCTTTCTGGACTTATTACCCATTACTTCCCTCTGCTCACTCTCTATCTTGCAGTCAAATTGGCCCGTCTTCTCTTCCTCACACTACCATTTCTCCTCCCATTTGTTAGGCTTTTGTCCTGTCTGTCCTTGAGAGATGGAAGGCTCTCACTCCTCACCTCTGTTTTAGAACGTCTAGATCCTTTTAAGGTTCTGGTCAAAATCCATCCGCAGCGGTTAAGAGTTTATGGTCCGACCCCACCCCAGAAAAAAATTGGCTCAGCTATCCCCACCCTCTTAGCTTGTATACATTTTGTTGATGTTCTGCATCAACACACACACACATATTTCTCAAAAATGAATGTAAACTACTTAAGAGTATCCCTTTTCTTTCCAGAGTGCCTAGAGACGAAGACATAAATAATTTTCAGGAAACAGAAGCGCCTACTAGTAAGACCTAAAAAACTTTCATATACTCCCTAGACCTAAGCAGCCTAGGATGCGCACGCGCACTTCAATCCAAGGATTCTCTCATTGGTGGCGGGAAGTTGGTTCCTCAGAGTAGCGATCGCTCTTCCTGGGTAGCGATTAGAACTGACGCTTGAACAAACAAAGCGTCTATTGGCTTAAATCTTTCGTCTCTCCCATATGCCCGCTTCTCATTGGACCCTGAAGAGGGATGAAGGCAGGCCTATCATAACTATTCCGCCCCCTTCTTTGGTCAAGGCCGCAGCGACGTCCAGGAATCTGCACGTAGAGGGGACGGAAGTGAAAAGGTTCCCCTCTCTTCCCCATCTATTCCTCATCTTTTGGGGCTAGCGTTCATATGAAGTGGGTACTGTTGTATTTCTCAGGGAGCCGCTGCAGCTCACATTTGTGAGAGAGTGAGTGAGTGAGTGAGTGAGTGTGTGTGTGTGTGTGTGTGTGTGTGTGTGTGTGTTCGTGTTCGCGCGCGTGCGCGGGTACATTATTCGTCGCCCCCCGGCGCGGCCGGGATGCTCTGCTCTTGCTGCTTATCATGGAGACCAAACGAGTTGAGATTCCCGGCAGCGTACTGGACGATCTCTGCAGGTACTCAAAGACACCTCCTGGTTCCGTTTCCATCCTCAACACCACCCCTCACCTTCAGTCCCTCCTTTTCCTATCTTCCCGTGGAGCCTGCCCCTCCCACTTTTCTTTCCCTGCTTCTACTTTGTCCATTCACATTGAACCCTCCAACTTCTCAGCCCGCTTCTCCGCCTTCTGGTCTGCCTTCCGACTATTTGCTTTTCCCCTGCCCACTTTCTCTTTTCTTTCAGACTCTCCCCTCCCTTGAAGATCCTGCTTTTTAAAAATTGCATAGATTTTCTTAGAGCTTTAGATTTTTTTCATCTCTCTCTGTGTATATATTCCCATCAGTCTCACTTCCTTTATATTCCTAGCAACCACGTTTCATTGTAAGCTCCCCTCTAGACTTTTTTTTTTAAACACTTTTCCGAAGAGATTTTATCCCGTCCCCATCCTATTTCCTGCCCTCTTTCTACAAGGGGAAATGTCTTCTCGGTTTTCTGTGATCATATAAGAGAATTTCAGAGTTATGAATATGGAAATGGTACATCTGTAGAGAGCATATTAATGTAGTTTAAGTATTTGAAAAGGTGCATTTTTGAAAAGTTAAAGTAACTTAGGAGGTGAAGAAAATAGATTCAAAGGTGGTTTAGATAATTTTGTAATTGTTCTAATCATTTGATGTTATATATATGTGTGTATAATCTCTCTAAGTTTAGCTGTTAGATCTAGTTGTTTCAGAAATTAAATAATAATATTAACTTTTATATAAAAATATAACTTTTATAACTTAACACCTGTGTTAAGCACTTTGCAATGATCTCAATGGATCTTCACAACAACCCCGGGAGGGAAGTTGCTATTAAATTTACTGATGAAGAAACTGAGGCAAATTGAAATTAAGTGACTTGCTGAGGGTCATAAAGCTATTAAGCTTCTGAGACATAATTTGAACTCAGACTTTCCTGATCCCAGATCTGGTATTGTATACACTCTGCCACTTAGCTTTCTAAATCATTTTATTGAGCACTTGGTGCAGTAGATAGATTGTGAGATAGAAGTCAAGAGAGCTCCTCTTTCTGATTTCAAATCTGGTCTCAGATATTTACTAGCTGTGTGACTCTGGGCAAGTCACTTAACCTTGTTTGCTTCAGTTCCTCATCTGTAAAATGAGCCAGAGAAGGAAATGGCAAACCACTCCATTATTTTCCAAGAGTTGGGCCATCATAAAAATGAACAAAAATTCAAAGTATATAGTTTGTTAACCCTATACAGTAGAGTTTTTAAAAATTCTCTATATAATATGATATTAATATAGCTGCAGGCCCAAAATGTCATCACAGTGTATTAATGAGATGTCAAACTAATTGTAAAAGAAGCTTGCCTTCATGTGTTTATGAGATTCAGCACTTCTCTGATTATCAGAATCAAGAAGGGAACAACTTCTAGGCTTCAACTGCAACCAAATTAGCCATGCCTCTGATGGTTTAAAATTATTAACCCTGGATAAA
Source organism: Myrmecobius fasciatus (assembly GCA_023553655.1). NCBI lineage: Eukaryota > Metazoa > Chordata > Mammalia > Dasyuromorphia > Myrmecobiidae > Myrmecobius > Myrmecobius fasciatus. Next base: position 56,284 of record JAJPUD010009594.1, read on the forward strand.
TTTTAATACTTCTGTTTTGATAGTTGTTTTTGATATTTGGAGACCTTGAAAGACTTGAGCTTCTTGTTGGGTCAGGAAGAGTAAGAATTCTGCCCCCTTAACTCTCAGTATTAGAGCTATAGTATTGAAACATTGTACCCAGCAGGAGGTAAAGATATAGGGTGTATAGACACAGAAAGAAAGAAACCAGAGGAATGGAGCAACTTAAGGGAGCTAGCCCTGGCAAAAGAAAACAGACCAAAGACCTTTAACTATGGAGAGACTCAGAACTTGGGAATCCAGCTGAACAACTTGGCCAGCAAAGATGCTAAAATTTCACTTAGGGTAAATAGAATGCTGTTTCTTTATATAGGTTCCTTGGATGTCAGTCTTTTAAAGATCTCTTTATGCCTCAGTTTCCTTACCTATAAATACAAGAGTTGGATTCAGTGGTTCTGTTTTCAAAAATCTATGATCAGTGATATGTCTTTTTATGCCTTTGGCTACATAAGTGAAATATAAATATAAATATATAATATATATGTGTATATATATACATACTTATATATATATACACATATATATGTAAAAGCTTTTTATTTTTAAAATATATGTAAAGTTAATTTTCAACATTCACCTTTGCAACACCTTGTGTTCCACATTTTTCTCCCTCCTTTCCCACCATGATAGCAAGTAATCCTCCCCTAGATAGCAAGTAATCCAATATATGTTAAACATGTACAATTCTTCTATACATAATTCCACATGCTGCACAAGAAAAATCAGATCAAAAAGAAAAAAAAATGAGAAAGAAAACAAAAAGCAAACAAACAACTAAAAAGATAAAAAAATACTATGTTGTGATCCACAAGTTCCCACAGTCCTCTTTCTGGATGCAGTTAGCTCTCTCTCCATCACAAGTCTATTGGAATTGACCTGAATCACCTCATTGTTGAAAACGGCCATATCCATCAGAATTGATCATCAGATAATCTTGTTGCTGTGTACAATGTTCTCTTGGTTCTGCTCACTTCACTTAATATCAGTTCATCTAAGTTTCTCCAGGCCTTTCTGAAGTTATCCTGCTGATTATTTCTTATAGAACAATAATATTCCATAACATTCATAAACTATAACTTATTCAGCCATTCCCCAGTTGATGGACATCCATTCAGTTTCCAGGTCCTTGCTACAAACATTTTTGCACATGTGGGTCCATTTCCCTTTTTTATGGTCTCTTTGGGATTACAAGCCAACTAGACACACTGCTGGATCAAAGAGTTTGCAGAGCCCCAAATTGCTCTTCAGAATGGTTGGATCAGTTTACAACTTCACCAACAATGTATTAGTGTCTTAGTTTTTCCCACATCCTCTCCACCATTTATCATTATCTTTTCCTATCATCTTAGCCAATCTGAGAGTTATGTAGAGGTACCTCAGAGTTGTCTTAATTTGCATTTCTCTGATCAATAGTGATTTTGAGCATTTTTTCATATGACTAGAAATGGTCTTAATTTCATCTGAAAATTGTCTATTCATATCCTTTGACCATTTTATCAATTGGAGAATGCTAAGCCTGAAATAATTAAAACTTGAAGGGAAGCTAGTTATTTGTTGTTCAGTTGTGTCTGACTCTTTATGTTCCTGTGATCCATAGCATGTTAGTATTGTTGATGGTGTTTTCCTGACAGAGATATTGAAGTGGTTTGACATTTTCTTTTCCAGGGCAAACAGATCAAGTGATTTGTCCAGGATCGCATAGTTATTTAAGGGTTGGTTTCTGGCACCTACTTATTGTTCTTCACAACTTGAATTAAAATATATATATATATATTTGGGTTGTTTGATTATATTTTTAATTTAGTTGTAGTTGTACATTTTGTGATATGGATTGAGTCAGAAAGAAGCACAATTAGCTATTATGAACATAATCAAGTCCCAGACTATCCTGTTTGTATAGAATGATTGTGAGAATGGAACTCTTTATTAACCTCCACTGTTTATCCCTCAAACCTCTGTATAAAGATACAGTCTTTGAAATAATTAGTATATTTTTTATACAGATTATTCTATCTGGCTCCTACTTTATCCTTCCCTCAGAGTTCCCTGGCACTTTGCCTCTTTCCTGGAGAAACCCCCAAGGTTTTTATTTCCCCTATAAAAGATCTGTTCATGATGAAGATCTTGGTTAAGTCCTTTTCAGTACTAAACCCACTATGAAATATTCTCTCTCCTTCCTCATAGTGCAGTTCCCTTTAATGGAATCTTTTTCCTTGATATAGCTAACTGATTAGTTTGCTAAACTGTATGGATTTAGGCTTCCAATCAATGGCATACTCAGATTTATTCCTTTAAAAGATTCTTCAAAATTCTTTTCCTTGGTAACTATTGCTTTCCCATATCTATTTCATATTTACCTCTCCTGGTAACTATTTTACCTCTTCATTTTGTCTTTTCTCCTAAATACACCTACCTTTTGGCAAAGAGAATGGCCATTGTGAATTTTGTAATAGAAGTTACTATCCCTGACCTCATCATTTATATATATCCCATTTCAATGCATTTATACTGCTAAAATACTGTTTATTATATATTTTAAAATAAAATCAAACATATAGTTGTTTGCTTTCTGTAGCAATTTAGTTTATAACAAATTAAATGTTCCCTTTTGTTTGTTTTATATTGTCATTTTTTTGGATTTAGATAGATTTTATATTGTTTTATTACAGGCTTGTCTTGCCTGCCCTACTTCCTACTGTACATATTAAATTTTTAGAAAATAGCTAATCTCTTGATTAGAGGGGAAAATTGGGATAGAAAAATTGGATTCACTCTATCATTTTGGACTGAATATAAGGAACAATGGTTAGGAAAGAATGGTTGAACAAATGATTTTATAAATAAAGGTGAAATACCTTATAGTTTAAAACACATATCAACAAGTGTATAACTTCTTCCACACCTGTGACCTACCAAGGAGGGATATGTTTGAAGTCTTCATGCCAAAACACTTCATCATGATTCTTCTCAAACCCACCCAGTATGCAAATACTTCGTTCTTATTGTTGAGGGTACCACTCACTCCTCATTTGCAATCTCACTTTCATCTTTGTCTCCCTTCTCTCACCTCACATATTTAAATAGTTATCACAGTTTTTTTTTTTTTTTTCCCTGAGGCAGGCATTTGGGGTTAAATGATGGGTCCGTCACACAACTAAGAAGTGTTAAGTGTCTGAGGCCAGAGGGGTCACACAGCTAGAAAATGTTAAGTGTCTGAGGTCAAATTTGAACTCGAGTCCTCCTGACTTCAGGGCTGGTGTTCTATCCACTGTGCCACCTAGCTGCCCCTGCTCAGCTTATTTCTTTATCTGCAGTCCCTCTCATATGCCCTTTTTTTTCCTCAATACTCCTGGCCCTATAGATCTCATCACATTTTACCCACACTGTTACTATTGTTGCTGTTTGTCCTTCATTTTGGAAGATGACCATCACATCAGGAAGGTGATGCTGTAACATGCAAGTGAATTGGATTGAGTGAGGAAGATCACCATTATCATGTTCTCTTATAGAACCATTTGGCAAGATATAGATTAGGATGACTGGAAATGGCTCTGAATGCAGTGGGAGATCTTGACCTTCTTAAAGTAAGGTCTTTAACAGGTCTCAGTTTGAATGACTGAGGCAATCCATCCATTCACTGATTAAGGCTAGAAAGAAATTAGGACAAAAATGGCCTTTTTTATCTAGTTTACCAAAAAAAAAAAAAAAAAAAAAAAAAGGTACAAAACCAGGAATCAGTCTGAAAGGGGAAGACCCTCGGGGTTTCTGGCCAAAACATCAAGAATTGCTATTTTTATTCACTCTCAGCCAGTCTGGGCCAAAATCAAGACCAAGTGTGCTTGACCCTGGGACCTTTTGTTGGCTGATCAATGAGAACCTGAGTGATTCAGGTTTAAGGCATGGTCCTTAAGAAAAAAATTTAGTTCTTGAGTGCCAAGATAAGAATTTCCCCTCTTCAATTCACTCTTCCCATAGTTGCCAAAATGATTTTTCCTAAGGTGAAGATCTGACCTTGTCACTTACATATTCAATACTCTTTTGAAGCTCTTTAAGATCAAATATAAACTCCAGTGATTTTTTGAAGCTGGGTACCATCCTACCTTTCTAGCTATCTTACATATAGATTTTTATAATAGCTTTTTATTTTTCAAAATATATGCAAAGATAATTTTCAGTATTCATCTTTTTAAAACGTTGTTCCATTTTTTCCCCTCTTTCCCCCTCCTCCCTCCTCTAGATAGCAAGTAATCCAGTATAAATTAAGCATATGCAATTCTTCTAAACATATTTCCACATTTATCATGCTGCCCTTGTACTTACTATATTCTAATTCCATGGTCCAGTTATACCCATCTGATTTCTCTTGCTCTTACATGACACTTTTATCTCCCACTTTTTTGCCTTTGCTCTGGCATGCTTGTAATATTCTTCTTCCTTAACTTCATTTAGCATCTTCCTTCTAGTTTTAGCTAAGTGCTACTGCTGCTTGGAGCCTTTCCTGGTTCTTACCTTCACTTTCTTAGAATTTTCCTTCAGTTCAAAGGCTGCTAGTACACTTCCTTCTAAACTTTTTATTAGCCTTATATATAAAAAAAATTTTTATATCTGACACTTGTATTGACTATAACTGGGCAAGGCATTGAAACTTTTAATGCTTATCTGCATTGGTAGAGAAGTTTCCTCACTCATGAAGTCCAATCTCTACCTGTATACAAAGACAAAAATAAAGTATGTCCTCAAGGAACTTACAATTTTGTGTGTATGTGTACACACATACAGGGCAGGGAATGTTTCACTTCTGACTTCATGTTCCCTACCATGGCACATGTTGATGTTCAATTTATCAGTTGTGTCCAGCTCTTTTGATGAGGTAAAATAGGCACCAAGAAGGGTAAATAGAAATAGATTCAGAAGAGCAATAAATTGTAAAAAGAATATTACATAAAAATTCACAACATGGAAAACCATGACAAGATATCCATTACAGATTACAAAGACTTACTATAAACAAACTTTATTATGGGTATAACAAAGGGAAATATAAATTCCGTAGTAGAATTCATAGCTAACCAGGAAGACTGAAGCCACTAACGGAAAGATACTATGGGGGAGGGAGAGGAGAGAGAGCAAGCTTAGTCTTGAAAAAGGAGTTAGGTAGGAAAGGGGTGCTATTTACATAAATAGCTTCACAGGCTCAAGCAATTACATTGCAGAATCATAAATGAATGAGCAGTTTGCATTTTGGAATACACAACCTTTAAAGGTGGGTTCTATGAAAAAAGGGGAAGAACCCAGAAAGAGTTTGGAGGGATAAAGGCCGCATCTTAAGAGTCAGATGGAACCCATCTAGCTGACTAGGTCCCAAACCTCTGATCAAGAGAGTCTCTGAGAGGATTGAGACTGGGGAGGTTGATAAGAGTTTATCTCATCACAGATAAAGAGAATATTTAAGCAGAATAGTCTGAAAGAGCTAGCTTCCTTTTTATACCCATTAGTTTACTTTATTATAGTTGATAACAACCTGATTGGGTTCCTTCCTGATTAGGGAAGAGAATAAATTGATTTCAAAGTCCACATTACTTTATTACCCCATTTAGAATTTTCTTGCTATTTCCTTCTCCAGACAAAGTAAGCAAACAGAGTTGTGGACTTGCCTAGTATTCCTAATAAGGGTATGGGGTCAGACTTAAACGCAAAGGAAAATGAGATTTCCTGACTCCAGGCCTGGCAGTTAATAAATACATGTTTGTTGACTTGATCAATGGTCCTCTGTAGTCAAAATTAGTGATTGCATTGATCCTGAGTACTGATAGTTCTTTATTTTTTAAAAAAAATTTTTAAAAAAAGAAAAGCTTATTAATTGAAAAAGTTAATAAGAAAACATGAAAGGAATATTAATAACAATCAGAATTAAATGCCACTGCATCTATATGACATGATTTGTTCAGCCATTCCTCAGTGGATCTTTAGTTTATTTGCATCCTTTGTTTTTGTTTGGTTTTTTTCCTACCATAAAAACGTCCTACTCTAAACATTTTTATATAATTCCTTTTCCCCTGTTTTTTGGCCTGTTTGAGGGATATTAGGGATTGAGTGGTTCAAAGGCTATAAATAATTTAGTCACTTTTTTGGTATGAATTCAGATTGTTTTCTATAAAGGAACCAATTCATGTCTCCTCCCTTAACATATTCATGGACTTGTCCTCTAATATTGACAGTTTCTGTTTTTTATCATCTTTTTGTCAGTTTGCTAGATTTGAGGTGAAATCTGAAATTATTAATAAATAAGAGAATGATTGCTAGATATTTTTCTTTTACTATATTATATGCCAACTCAAGTTATATTTTGGTCAAGTTACAAGCTTATTTATATTTGTGATAGATTCTATAGTTAATTTTATGATGCTCCTTCAGTTTGTGAATGTGAACTTGTTCTGTATTCTTGGAAATGTAGCTGTGCAGGTGGAGTTAGTGGTAAGTACTGTTTATTTTAGTAGCATTTGGACTATTTTAGAATCACATTTTTTATTTTTTTGCCAGTATTTCTATAATAATTTATTTTGATCTTTTTTTTTCTTTTAACATGAGCATTTACTTTTTTATCTGAACATATGCATCATGATATAATGATATGGTAAATATAGCACCTTCTTTTTCCAACTACCTCTTCCCAGACAATGACACTAGGATTTCTTGAGGAGTAGAGCTTTTTTTTATGATAAAGACAGCTTCTGTGCCAGTAAGTCTTTGGTCAACTCTTCCATTTCTTTCAGCCTTATTGGTCCTGTTTCTAGGCTGATGAATGCATTTCTTTTATCTATATTGCTATTTGTGAATGTAATTTTTTCCTTGTTTTTGTTTCTGTTTTGTCAGCCGATTTATTTTGCATATTCCCAGTGAGGAAAGAGACAACGCTATCCGAGTATGCTTTCAGATTGAACTTGCCCATTGGTTTTACTTGGATTTCTACATGCAGAACACACCAGGATTACCTCAGTGTGGGATAAGAGACTTTGCTAAAGCTGATATCCTTTTTAAAAATCAGTGTAATTATCATTTTTTATTCTCGTAAGTAAAATGTTGTTACACTAAAAAGTTTTCTTCCTCATCTTATATATGAGGTTTATAACCTACCCAAAATATGTAGCTTATCTTTAAGAGAGGAAGAAAAAAAATTGAGTCTTCAAAAAGCTTGTCTTGAAGCTTTTTTTTTTTTTTTTTTTTTTAGAAAACTTTATATGAGATTTGAAATTAAACTTTCCCCCCTGTTTTTAGAACAGTTAAAGTTGGCCTATGAACTCATCTGCCTTTGCCTATTTTTACTGTTAGAAATTTTTCTTATCCAGGTATTTCCTATTTCAGTGAAATCATAGATTCATTCTCTATCCATATTTCTGTTGATACAAATGTATTTTACAAGGTTTACTTCAATAAGATTGGCATCATTAGTAATACAAAGAAATCATTGGAAACATTTTTTCATTTAAATCAAAGTCAAGCCAAAAAAGACTTGAATGGTATACTACCTAACAAGCAAATTACCATGTCCTGCTTGGTTCCTGCTATCAATTATATGTCGCTTGATTTACAATAGTTGTGGAGATTAGATATAAACACATATTTTAAAAGGTAAAAGAACTAAATAGTTCAAGACAAAATAGAGGAGCAGTCTGAAGTTATAGCATATGATTAATTGTCAAATGTACTTTGTTTAGATGAGATTTTACTTTAATTGTAATGAAGAAAACTTTATGGAGGAAATGAGATAGCCATTAATTTAGCTAAAAGGACATTTCAGAAAGAATACTTGAGCAAAAAAGTTTTAGGAGTGAGAAAGTTCAAGGTGTATTTACTTATTTGGTGGCAAAGTAAAATATGGTATGGAATAGGAATCTGGAAAGATAGGTTGAAATCTGATTATAGATATTTCTAAATATTAGACTAAAGAGTTTGAACTTTATTTGCTATGGATCAGATAGGGAGTCATTTAAAGTTTTTGGCAGGAGAATGACATGATTAGTCAATTAAACACATATTTTTAAGTGTCTATTATGTGTCAGACTCTGTTCAGCATTGGGAATGCAAACACAGAGAGTTTATGAGCAAATCATTGTTTCAGAAAGATTCCTCTGTTGACAATATACAGATTAGATTGGAGCAGGAATACTAGGTAGAACTAATAGTTATTAACAAAGAGTTATTAGGTCTTAGTAATTGATAGTTATTAGCCTTCATTGTCTTTTATAGTCATACCCCAGAAAAATTATGGGTCACAATGACATTAAGAAGATTTTTGTCAGGCAAAGAAAGATTTCAGTCTTTTCATGGGGTTGGTTCTTTAAACATTTATTTTAATATAAATTTTTTTTTGCATGAATATTATTTTCACATAATAGATACTTCTTAACCTTCTCCCTTTTCTTCCCCTATACATTCTTCAAAAACCAGTTAACATTAGATAATATTGGTTAATAAAAAGAAAAGTATTAACTCTGAAGAAACATAATTTTGATGCTTCACAATGACTTTGCTTACATTGTTGTAATCATAATTATTCTTTTAACCAAGTATTTTTTATTGTCACTTGATATAAATGTAGGCATGCTAATATACCTAAATATAAATTTCCTGTAATATTCTTTTTGTTACTGCCTATATTTTAAAATGTTCTAGGATAATTCTGTTGGTCAATAACTATTAAGCTAACATTCCTTAGTGTGTGTGTGTGTGTGTGTGTGTGTGTGTGTGTGTGTGTGTGTAAGGAATGTTAGAAAAATTCATTAGACTTCTGAATGGGAAGGCAAGAGAAGATTCCAATATCCAATAGGATTATACATTTAGAGTTAGAAGAGACTTTGGAGTTCATTTGAAGTTCAAGTGGGAGAAAATAGGCAAATAGAAATAGAAGAAAAATAGACAAATCCAGTGGGGGACCTTGTTGGGAAGGAGTAGAATGACATATTGAGTTTGAAATGAAAGAAAATACAAGTAGAAGCAGGTAGTTGGAAATGTTGCCAGTTTCTTTTGGGAAAAAAGTAAGGATTGGAAATACAACTTTGGAATTTAGCTATCTAGAGACAATAGTTGGCAGGAGAATGATATAATCAAGCAATTAAACAAACATTTATTAAGTGCCTATTATGTGCCATTTGTGGAAATGAAAGATTCTTAAAGATTTTATTGGCTAAAAAGTTTGCAAAGAACTGAGGATACTGTTAGAAGTTATATATAAATCTCTAATATTGCTAATTGCTCAAATGAACTTATCTTTTAGGGATGTCCCCTTGGGGATGAGAGAGAGATATATAAACATAGGTTTATATATGGAATGCATGTAATATCTGCATATTTTATAATTGGGTAATGTTTTACCATTTACAGAGTCCTTTCATGTTTTTTATTTTTTTTATTTTTTTATTTTTATTTTATTTTTTTATATAAAGCTATTTATTTACAAAACATATGAGTGATTTTTCAACATTGACCTTTGCAAAAACTTTTTTTTCCCAAGCTTTTCCCCTCCCCCCCACCCCTAGATGACAGGTAATATAATACATGCTAAATAGGATAAATTATATGACAAATACAGTACATGTATACATACCTATACAGTTATCTTACTGCACAAGAAATATCAGATCTAGAAAGAGAAGAAGAAAAAAACAACCTAAGAAGGAAAACAAAATGCATGGAAATATTCACAGAAAGCGTTAAAATGCTGTGTTGTGGTTCACACTCAGTTCCCACAGGCCTCTCTCTGGATGTATATGACTATCTTCATCGCTGAACAACTGGTTTGAATCACATCATTGTTGAAGAGAACCATGTCCATCAAAATTGATCATTGTATAGTCTTGTTTCTGTGTATAATGTTCTCCTGGTTCTGCTGATTTCACTCAGCATCAGTTCATGCAAGTCTCTCCAGTCCTCTCTGAAATCCTCCTGTTCGTCATTTCTTACAGAGCAATAATATTCCATAACATTCATATACCATAATTTATTCAGCCATTCTTCAATTGATGGGCATCCTTTCAATTTCCAGTTTCTTGCCACTACAAAAAGGGCTGCCACAAACATTTTTGCACATGTGGGTCCCTTTCCCTCCTTTAAAATCTCTTTGTGATATAGACCCAGTAGAAACACTGCTGGGTCAAATGGTATGCACAGTTTGATAACTTTTTGAGCATAGTTCCAAATTGCTCTCCAGAATGGTTGGATCAGTTCACAGTTCCACCAACAATGTATCAGTGTCCCAGTTTTCCCACATCCCCTCCAACAGTTATCATTATAATTTCCTGTCATTTTAGCCAATCTGACAGGTGTGTAGTGGTATCTCTGAGCTGTCTTAATTTGCATTTCTCTGATCAATAGTGATGTGGAGCACCTTTTCATGTGACCAGAAATAGTTTCAATTTCTTCATCTGAAAATTGTCTGTTCATATCTTTTGACCATTTATCCATTGGAGAATGGCTTGAATTCTTATATATTTGAGTCAATTCTCTATATATTTTAGAAATGAGGCCTTTATCAGAACCTTTGGATGTAAAAATATTTTCCCAGTTTACTGCTACCCTTCTAATCTTGTCTGCATTCATTTTGTTTGTACAAAAACTTTT
>JAJPUD010009595.1:4899-32235 GCA_023553655.1 Myrmecobius fasciatus
AAGGAAGGAAGGAAGGAAGAAAGGAAAGAAGGAAGGAAGGAAGGAAGGAGGGAAGGAGGGAAGGAAGGAAGGAAAGAAGGAGGGAAGGAAGGAAGGAAGGAGGGAAGGAAAGAAAAGGTGAAAATCTTTGATTCACATTCAATCTCCATAGTTCTCTCTCTGGATGCAATTGACATTTTTCATCCCAAATCTATTGGTATTGCCTTGAATCATTGCATTGCTGAGAAGAACCAAGTCTATCACAGTTGATCATCACATAATCTTGTTCTTACTATGTACAATGTTCTTCTGGTTCTACTTGTTTCACTCCGTATTAGTTTATGTAGATCTTTCCAGGCTTTTCTGAAATCAATTTTCTCATCATTTCTTATATATGTAATACACATGGAATATGTAATATTCCATTACATCATATGCCATAATCTGTTCTGCCATTCCCCAACTGATGGGCATTGTGGGGTTTTCTTGGTGAAGATATTGGAGTGGTTTGCCATTCTCCACCTCATTTTACAGATGAGGAAACTGAGGCAAACAGGGTAATGTGACTTGCCCAAGATCACATAGCTAGTAAGTGTCTGAGGCCACATTTGAATTCATGAAGAAGAATCTTCCTATATAGAAGGTATTTAATAAATATTTATTGACTCTTTGAATAAGGAATGTTGAGGGTTAGCTAGATTCTTAGTCCTACAGGAATTTTAGTGAAGCAGTGGATAAAGCTGGAGTCAGGAATATCTGAATTCAAGTTTTGTCTCAGATCTTTACCAGCTGTGTGACCTTGGGCAAGTCACTTAACCTGATTGCTTCAATTTCCTCCTCTGTAAAATAAAGGTAATTATAGTATTTACCTTCTAAAGTTGTTGTGAAGATCAAAAGAGATACCATATATAAAGTACATTGCAAAACTTAAAACACTATGTAGATGCTATTTCTTCTTATTATTAATTACTGTTATTTCCCTTCCTCAGCAAGAAATCATCCAGTCCATCTTTTCCATTTTATAGATAAAGAGACTAAACCCTCAAGTAAGGGTAGTGACTTATGCAAGATCATACAGATAAGTAAGAGAGCTGGGACTTAAACTTATATATTCTGAGTCCAAGCTGCAGCTCATAGTCATATATCACTTTAAGACTGATAAACTTTTCCCTTGTAAGGCAGGGAATGCAATTATGTTTTTTCCCATTTATTAGAATTGGAAGCAACAATTAATTTTTATTTTATTTTATTTTATTTTTTTTACAATTGAGGACACTGAGGCCCAGGAAAGCCAGGTGGTTTGCCCAGAGCCATCACCTTTATTTTTTATGTATATATATATATATACATATATATTTTTTTATTAAAGCTTTTTATTTGTATAACACATGTATGGGTAGTTCCCCAACATTGATCTTTACAAAGCTTTCCATTACAAATTTTACCCCCAGTCCCCTCCCCTCCCCTAGATGGCAGGAAGTCCATTACATGTTAATAATGTTGAAATGCTTGACAAGTTATGCAAGAAAAATCCTATCTACAAGGAAACAAAAAAAAAAAGAATCAGAGAAAGGCAACACAATGCAAACAAATGTCAATAGAGATCATGAAAATGTTACATTGTGGTCCATATTTCATTTCCCTCTCTCTGGGTGTATATGGTTTTCTTCGGTGAACAATTGGAACTGGTTTGAGACAATTCTTTGTTGCAGAGAGCCATGTCCATCAGGATTGATCATCATGTAATACTGTTGTTGCTGTGTATGATGATCTCCTGGTTCTGCTCGTTTCACTCAGCATCAGTTCATGCAAGTCTCTCCAGGCCTCTCTGAAATAGTCCTGCTGGTTGTTTCTTACAGAGCAATAATATTCCATAACATTCATGTACCATAATTTATTCAGCCACTCTCCAATTGATGGGCATCCCTTCAGTTTCCAGTTTCTAGCCACTACAAAAAGGGCTGCCACAAACATTCTTGCACATGTGGGGCCCTTTCCCTCCTCTAAGATCTCTTTGGGATATAGGCCCAGTAGAAACACTGCTGGGTCAAAGGGTATGCAGAGCCATCAACTTTAAATACAGACTTCTTTTGACTCCAAGTCCATGGAGGACTACAAGGAGCAGCAGAAGAAAAGAAAAACCAACTTGGACTTCCCAAGAATAGAACTCCTTTTCTTCTTCCCAGTCTGCTTCAGGAGCTCATGGTGGCATTAGTTAATAATGTCTTGGGTCCTGTCTCTCCTTGCCAACTCTTGACAATCTGTGGAGCTGACAGAGAATCAGCTGATGGGGTTCTTCTTCCTCTTTAGGAACAGTGTGGGTTTGGATGTCTCTCCCATCCCCCAAAGCAGCAGGCTGGGGCTTCAAATAGAGGTGCTTCACACCTTTTCCAGATTTGACAGGCCTCCTGGAGAGGTGCCTGCTTCTTTGCTCCCAGGGTGTCTCATGCCAGCCTCTCTGGCATGCATACCCCGACATGCACCTATAGCTGAGGGAAGAGAGCACAAATACCCACTATTTATGGTATTGCATCCAAATATGATGCTGTTGGCTTCTGCTCTTCTCTGGAAGGTACTTGCCCCTACAAAGGGGCAAGGTCACATCAGAGAAAAATCAGGTGTAGTCTTTGGGCCTTGGGTGATGAGGTCAGGATGCAGTGTAATTTCTTTCGTTTTTTCCAGAAGACATAGTAGGCCACTATAGGGTTAAGTGATTGTCTAGGGTCACAAGGCTGGTAAGTATCTGAGGCTGGATTTGAATTAAAATCCTCCTGAGTTTAAGCCTGGCACTTCATCTATTGTAAGCCCTAGCTCCCTTGTGTTCCTACCTCTCCCTCTTTGTTCTTTTAATTCTCCATGCCTGGAATGCTTTCCCAGTCCTCTCTATCTCTCCAAATCCTCTCCTTGCTTCAAAAATCAACTTAAGGCCTGCTTCTTCCTTGAAGACTTTCAAGACCACCCCAACTCTTATTGTTTAAGTCCCTGAGTCCTTAGGTCTTTCCAGTCTGTGCTACCTTTAGTGATAACTCTTGCACTGCTATTTAACTTTTCATGTGTATTTCTTTTCTGCTTACCTAGATTGTAAACTTTTTCTTGACATAAATATCACTCTGTATTCTGCTGCATTTATCAGTAAGCTGAGCATAAAAGTAACACTCAATAGATTTTTATTAAATGGGTGGATGGATGAATGAATGAATAAATAGGGTGAGGCAAAGGATGGGAAAGAGAGCCTCTCCTATTCTGGGCTTGAGACAGCACAGCTGGTCAAGGTTGCAGCAAGCTCTGATCTTTAAAGTGTAAGAAAAAGGGGGATCCAAGAAAAAAAAAGGAGGCAAAAAAGTTGTGTTTGTTGGGTTCAAACTTGGCCTCCGAATGATAAGGAACACCCATTGGATTTAAAATGCAACATTAATATTAATAATAGATTATGTTGAGGGGGCGGAGCCAAGATGGTAGAGAAAAGGCAAATACTCCCCTAGACTCTTCCAAACACCTTTAAATAATGGTGTAAAACAATTCTTAGGGCAGTAGAACCCACAAAAGGACTGAGTGAAATACTTTCCCAGCCAAAGACAACTTAAAAGGTTAACAAGAAAGGTCTGTTGCACCTAAGTGGGAGTGGAGCAAACCTGCCTTGGGAATCATTGAATCAGTAGCAATAGCAGTAGCAGAAGCTGCTGCTTCTGAAGCCTTCAGCCCCGAGATGGTAAGGGGATGGAACAGCTGATCAGGAGATAACAGGGGTCTCTACACGGCTCTGCACTGAGGCAGGATTCTGCTACTTTGCCCAAACTTGGATAGTGCTCAAAGTTCCAGGGTGAGGAGGAGTAAGTACTAGCACACCAGTGCTTGCAGCCAAAGTAGATTAGGGACCCTACTCACAGTTACAGGGTAGAAGAGAATGTTTGTAGTCATTCATAGACCAGAGCACCGGCCAGGAGAGTAGTAAATACACCTTTACTTAGACCATATCACCTTGGAAGCTTTGAAAACTTACAAGAAGCCTAGAAATATCTTTGAAAACAACTGCACAAAACCCTTGAAGCTTGGGGCAGTGTACCTGGAAGCAGAGCCCTACTTTATTTTTATTTATTTATTTTTGCTGAGGCGATGGGGTTAAGGGACTTGCCCAGAGTCACTCAGCTAGGAACTGTTAAGTGTCTGAGACCAGATTTGAATTCAGGTCCTTCTGAATTCAGGGATGCTGCTCTATCCACTGCGCCATCTAGCAGCTCTAGAACCCTATTTTAACAAAGAGTTAAAAGACAAGAAATAGGCTGGGAAAATGAGCAAACAACAGAAAAAAAATCCAACCACTGAAAGTTACTATGGTGACAAGGGAGATCAAAACACACTCAAAGAATAACAAAGTCAAAGCTCCTATATCCAAAGCCTCCAAGAAAAATATGATTGATGAGTTATATTTATATCATGTATAAATACTAATTTGATCCCTCCACAATAACTCTATGATGTCCTTTTAGATATCTTGAACTGGATGGTCTATGAATACTTCAAATTCAACATGTTTGAAACAAAACCCATTATCTTTTCCCCAAAAACCTCACTTTGTTCAAACTCCTCTATTACTGTCATCCTTCTAGTCATCTGGATTCCAACTTGTCTCATTCCTACACTTCTTCACTCATTCCACATGTCCAATGCTTGCCAAATTTAAACTTCACATCTCTTGAGTTTTTAAGGTACATTCCATTGTGCAAGAAGCAATTACCACCTATTACATAATTAGAATTTCAAATAGTATAAATTTGCACACATCCAACCACTTCAGGGGATTCATTATTCATACTAATTGGAAATTTGCTGTTTTGTGACTGAGCATTTTCATTGTCTCTCTCATGCCTGAAATTCACTCCCTTTACATCTCTGCCTCCTAGCCTCTCTGGATTCCTTCAAGTGCCTGCTAAAATCGTACCTTTTACAAGAAGATTTTCTTGATCCTCTTTACTAGCACTTTCCCTTTTGATTATGTCTAATCCATTCTGCACCTATCTTATTTGTATATCATCTACATATTGTCTCATCACATTAGACTGTGAGCTCCTTGAGAGCAAGGATTGGTTTTTATTTGTTTCTTTGTTTTTGCCTTTCTTTGCATTCCCAGCATTGAGGCTTAGAGGAGTGAAGTAATTCATCCATAATGGAATGCCATGAAGAAATCTATAACAAGACCCCTAGAATGTTAACCAGATCCCCTGTGTACTATAATTCAACATTTTAATCAGTCACTTGGATGAAGCCATAGGTGAAACACTTGTCAAAGTTTTGGATTATCACAAACTAAGAGGGAGACAGATTGAAATACTCAACTTCACAAGCAAATGATAGGGCATTAGGAGGATTAGTGGAATCTGGCCTGAAATCAGGAAGGATCATTTTCCTGAATTTAAATCTAGCCTCAGATGCTTATGCCTGTGTGACCCTGGGCAAGTCACATCACCTGCTTGCCTCAGTTTCCTTATCTGTAAAATAAACTGGAGAAGGAAATGACAAACCACTCCAGGATTTTTGCCAAGAAACTCCCAATACTACCACAGTAAGACACAACTAAAAATGACTGAACAATAAAAACAAGTAGGCTATAGTGTTTGGGGGGAGGGAACATGAAAGAACATGTCTAATAGTACATCTGAAAAAATCTGGGAGTTTTAGTGGATTGTAAGTTCAATGTAAGTTAATATGTGATATGGAAGCCATTAAAGCTTAATCAATATTATGCTGCATTAAAACACATGGTGTCCAGGTAAATTAAGGAATTGATGATTCTTTTATATTCTGTCCTGATCAAAGCCACATCTGGAGTATTATGTTCAGTCAGTTGATCAATAAACATTTATTAAGCATCTACTATGTACCAGGCATTGTACTGTGCTGAGAATACTCATAATAAAGAGAAAGACAGTTCCTTTTTTGAAGAGCTTTCCATCTAATAGGGGAAGATGCACAGAAGGAAGATGAAAAGTGGGGTCGGGGAGGGAAGGAAAGTCCAGATTAAGGGAACATGATGAAGTCCAAAGGAATGCAGCTGGATGGGAAAGGAAAATAGATGACTGGCCTAGATGATATCCTTAAATGTAGGTTTTGGGTAGGAGTTTATTGTTGGGTACCATATTTTAGGAAAAGTAATCAGAATGATGAATAGCCCCAAAACCTTGCCATTTGAAGAGTTGTTAAAAGAGCTAATGACCAACAATTTAGGGAAGAGGAGTTTTAGGGGATGTTATTAGGTGGTATCTGTTTTCAATTATTTGTAGAAGAGTTAGTCTTATTCTGCTCAGTCCCAGGGGACAGAACTGGCAACAGTGGATGAATTTACAGAGAAACAAATTTAGGCTTAGCAGGAGGAAAAACTTCTGACACCCAGATAAAAGCAGAATGGGTTTTCCTACGAAATAGTGAGTTTCTGTCACTAAAGAGAATCAAAGGCTGGCTTACCACCTGGGAATGTGTGGATCAGGTTCATTCTTTTGGGTGGGGATTGGGCAAGATGACTTCTGATATTCCTTCCAGCCCTCTGGTGGTAAAGCCAGCTCTGCCCCTGGATGGCTGAATGAACTTAGACTTCTATTATGTGGGTTTTTCTAAAAAATGATGGGTTGAATTTGAAAATTTGGTGATTCCTTCTGTAATGCTCAGAGAAACTGAGGCAGTATAGAGGTTAGAGATTATTAATAGTTTATTGATAGTAGTGGAGAGTTTGGAATCCATAATTATAGGTCTGAATGGGACTCTTGTCTCAAAGCATCCAGCCCTCAAGTGAGTGACTCCAGGGACTCTTATAGGGCTCCAGCGCTCAGGGAAACAAAGGCAGAAGGAGGGGCAGAGCACTGGGGGATAGAAGTTCCAGGAAAGAATTATAAATTCAGTTCTGACAGTAGGGGGTATGGAGGAAGGATCATAAATTCTGATATGGAGCTAGGAGACACTGAGTCTGAGACCAGAAAGATAAGCCCAAACACTGGAGATAAGCCATCTGGAGTTCTATGACTCTATGGAATGCCAGTGGCCACAACTCTGCAGCCCCAATTATCTCAGGCCTAATGGCCAGGAAGGGGGGGTTTGCCACCAGGGAGATTGAGGCAGAACAATTCAGAGAAATTGAGGCAGAACAATTAAGGGAAACTGAGACGGGGAACTGTGGCACAACACTTCCAGCTTTGGCACCCTATGATCCTAGGCTGCTGATATTTTAATTACTGTACAATGGTGTTGAGCACCCAGATTGGCAGAGTAAAGAGGGTCCCAGGCCTGGAGTCAGGAACACTCATTTTCCTGAGTTTAAATCTGGCCCAAGACACTTATTAGCTGTGTGACCCTGGCCAAGTTACTTCGTGTTTGCCTCAGTTTCCTCATCTGTAAAATGAGATCATGAAGAGTCAGAATTAACTGTACAACAATAACTCTGTCACCCATCCCTGCTCCTTATATCTTGATGACAGCTGTCAAATAGCTTTATCTGGAGACCTATGTGGGGAGCATACTGGACCAGTTATGTTTTCTCTCCTTCTTGATGTCTCCAAACTCTCATTGAACTGTAAATTTTGTTACTTAATTATGAAATAAAGCATTTATTAAGTGATTTCTGAATGCAAAGAACTGTTCTAAAAAAATAGAAACATCATATAGTCCCAGCTCACAAAGAACCCACATTCTAAGACAACATGGGGGAAAACAACACATGGGGAAGATTTCAGCTGCAAGTCATACGAAAAAGTGCTATCTCTGGGGGCAGCAAATGTTAATGACTCGTCCTTAATATAATTTCTGCTGATAATTTCTTACTAGTCTCTAGTGTTGAACTATTTAACAGTGCCAAGAACATTGGCAGCAAGAACTTTCTCTCTTGGGTCTTCAATAGCTGTGGCTACAGTCCCTGAAGGGGCAATTTCCAGGCTGTATCTCTATAAGAGTTGCTTCCCAGGATGATGGATGGGAGTGCTAGACTAGAATGTTGCTCCCAGGGCTCTTGGGTTCAGGGTCCTGGAT
Organism: Myrmecobius fasciatus; assembly: GCA_023553655.1. Lineage (NCBI taxonomy): Eukaryota > Metazoa > Chordata > Mammalia > Dasyuromorphia > Myrmecobiidae > Myrmecobius > Myrmecobius fasciatus. Next base: position 12,889 of record JAJPUD010009595.1, read on the forward strand.
AATACTGTTTATTTCTCTATGTTCTTCTGTTATTATTATTGTGGTGTGTGTGTGTGTGTGTGTGTGTGTGTGTGTGTGTGATTTGCAGGTATTTTTCTTTCCAAACTCAACTGTGATCTCTTTTGAAAGCAGGGTCTGAAGCTTCTCTGTCCTTCACAGATCTCAGTCCTTTGCAGGGGTTGCAATACTGTGGTTGGAAACCACTGGATCAGGACAGTGGCTGGCTTTGGTCCTTTGATTCTTCAATGAGGTTTTGATTTTATTAATGTCTGTGTACTCTTTCCCCTATTATTGTTCTGTAAGAAACAACCAGCAGGATGATTTCAAAGAGGCCTGGAGTGACTTACATGAACTGATGCTGAGTGAAATGAGCAGAACCAGGAGATCATTATACACAGCAACAAGATTATATAATGATCAATTCTGAAGGACATGGCTCTCTTCAATAATGAGATGTTTCAAACCAGTTCTAGTTGTTCAGCAAGGAAGAAAGCCATATACACCCTGGAAGAAGCCTGTGGGATCTGAGTGTGGACCATAACATAGGTTTTTCACACTCTCTATTGATGTTTGCTTACATTATGTTTTCCTTCTCAGGTTTTTTTCCCTCCTGTACAGCAAGATAACTGTATAAATATGTATACACATATTCGATCTGTCAAATATTTTAACATAATTAACATCTATTAGACTTCCTGCCATCTAGGGGAGGGGGTGGGGGGAAGGAGAGAAAAATTTGTAACAGAAAGCTTTGCAAGGGTCAATGTTGAAAAATTGCATGTTTTGCAAATAAAAAGCTTTAATAAACAAAACAAAACAAAACAAAAAACAACAACAACAACAAAAAAGAAATGAGGCCTTTATCAGAACCCTTAAATAAATGTGAAGATGATTTCTTACTTCTGTCCTAATCTTGTCTGCATTAGTTTTGTTTGTACAAAAACTTTTTAACTTAATATAGTCAAAATTATCTATCTGGTGTTCAATTAAGAGTTCCACTTCTTCTTTGGACACAAATTCTTTCCTTCTCCACAGGTCTGAGAAGTAAACTATCCTATGTTCCTCTAATTTACTTATAATATCACTCTTTATATCCAAATCCTGAACACATTTAGATCTTATCTTGGTATGTGGTGTTAGATGTGGGTCAAGCCCTAATTTCTTCCATGCTAGTTTCTAATTTTCCCAGCAGTTTTTGTCAAATAGTGAGTTCTTATCCCAAGATTTGAGGTTTTTGGGTTTATCAAACACTAGATTGCTATAGTTATTGCCTAGTTTGTCCTGTGATCCTATCCTATGCCACTGATTGACTACTCTATTTCTCAGCCAGTACCAAATGATTTTGATGACTGCTGCTTTATAATGTAGTTTTAGATCTGGTACAGCAAGGCCACCCTCATCAGCCTTTTTTTTTCCATTAATTCCCTTGAAATTCTTGACCTTTTGTTCTTCCAAATGAACTTTGCTACTATTTTTTTCTAGATCTGTAAAATAATTTCTTGGGAGTTTGATTGGTATGGCACTAAATAAGTAGATTAGTTGGGTAATATTGTCATTTTTATTATATTCTCTCAGGCCTATCCATGAGCACTTGATGTTTTTCCAACTGACTAGGTCTTACTTTATTTGTGTGGCAAGTGTTTTGTAGTTTAGTTCATCTAGTTCCTGACTTTTCCTTGGCAGATAGATTCCCAGATATTTTATACTATCGACAGTTATTTTGAATGGAATTTCTTTTTGAATCTCTTGCTGCTGAACTTTGTTGGTAATATATAAAAATGTTGATGATTTATGTGGATTTATTTTAAATCCTGCAACTTTGCTAAAGTTGTGAATTGTTTCTAGTAGTTTTTTAATTGAGTCTCTAGGGTTCTCTAAGTATACCATCATGTCATCTGCAAAGAGTGATAATTTGGTTTCCTCATTACCTACTCTAATTCCTTTTATCTCGTTTTCTTCTCTTACTGCTTGGCTACTCTTTTCAAGCAGTCATCTAGACATGGTTCTAGAGAAGAGGAAGAGGAGAGAAAGGGAGTCCCTATGGCAAGGAGCTCTCCTTAATAGTCTAATATGAGCATCCCCTTTACAGAATGTTCTAGGCACTCTTGGGAAGGAATTTCTCTTCTTCTTTCCCGTATATGCACTATTTGTACAGTATGAGTCTCTCAATTAGCTGCCAACAAGGATCCCAAAGATGAGCTCTTAATTTGGAGAAGCAGTGAAAAAAATGAACAGTTGGGTTATTTTCCAATATTTTAATGTCAGAGCTAGTGAGCATCTGGGAAGGAAATAAGCACTTGTTAAACTTTTATCATGTCCCAGGATCTATGCTAAATGTTATCTCATTTGATCCCCACAATAACAATGTTGGGAGGTTGATACTATTATTATTCCCGTTTTCCAATTGAGGAAAATGAGACAGACAGAGATTAATTAACTTGCTCAGGGTCACACAACTAGTAAGTGTCTAAGGTCTTCCTGATTCCCAATTCAGTTCTCTATTCCCCATGCCTCAAGATAATGTTAGAGTTATCTAGCCCAACTTCTTAATTTTACAGATATCCAAAGAGAAGAAGTGACTTACCTTATCCAAGGTCATAGCCACTTAGTAGTAGAGCTGGTACAGGAATCAACTAGGTCTCCTGACCAATGTTTTTTCCCATTAAACCACATGATCTTTTGAGTACAATTTCCTGCCTGATGCCTTCTCTTAAATCAAAATACTTAGATAGCCAATTACTCAGCTTACTTATATGTCTGGCCCTGCTTTCTCTGCTTCATAAAGGTTGTACCATTCTACTGATGAATGACCTCAATTATCTCTTAACTTTTAACTCATAACTTACATAGAATTCTCCCCCAAACCCTATGAAGTAGGGACTACTGGTATTATTTGAGGAAATAGGCCCAGGAAAAGTAAAGCATTTGCCCAAGGTCACACAGAAAATTAGAAAGTCAGGATTTGAACTTGGGTTGCCTGACTCACAGACTAGTGCTTGTTCCATGCATGATAGCACCCTTATCTTTTTCCCTATACTTGAAAGGAGAATCCTGAATATATCTCCTCTCTCTCCTTACTCCTTCCTACCCAAGTCCTTAGGAGACACGTGGACCCATTGTACTGATGAGGTGTGAGAAAAGGGAATCATGGATGGAACAATGGACTCCAATGAATGAGGCAAGAGGTTTATGGAAGAAATGGGTTTGTAATAGTAGAGAAGCAGCATTCTTAGTGGGACAGTTCCGAAAGGAGAGAAGTAAAGGTGGGTTATTAGCAAAGATTAGTTAATACTGAGCATGGCTCAGTGGGCTTTTTCCCTTGTAGGAATCATTGAAGACTCAGGGTTCAGAATTGTCCTTTTATTTTGCCTTCTAAGGTTTCAGGCTGGGAGGTTAAGGGCTAGTTTCTGCAAAGGGCAGTGATTATGCCCTAGGCCAAGATTTCTGATTGAATTTCAAGTTTGCCTATGAATAGAGGGTGGGGACCCTCCTATCCTGACAGGAGGGTTTTTAAGATTTGGGGTCTCTCAGTTCCCCTACCCCTATGACCAGGGGCCACACTTTCCATCAGTACCAACATATTAGTACATAGGGAAATCCAGCATTCATGATGAGCTTGTAAGTTGAGCCTCAAGTCATTGAACTACTTTGGTGCCTTGGTGGTCTAAGGAGAAGGTAGGAGGTGGTCATTGCTGGTGAGTAGAAATCTGACCATCTACCTTTTTCTTTAGGCAAGTTGGCTTATGTATGGAGAGTAGAATTGATCCAAGTAAGACTTTGGGAAAGGGTATAGCAGCACTTTATGGGGTTCCTAGCTAAAACTCTCAAGTGGTTTTCTATTTATCATGCTCTACATGCTAATCTACCAGGGAAAACAGCTGGGAATTGTGATGATGGTGATGGGAATTTATGTGTGTCCTTGTCTTCTTCCCCAGTCATCTTGTGAAGTCTGCTTGTACTTGATGCTTGAATCAAGGGTTATCTTCATGGGAGGGACAGATTCTGTGATATGCTTCATGTACCTAGGCTATAGATATTTAAGGGCAATTGATCTGAGATTGTTCTTCCTCCTTCATGGGCAGGCTTGAGAACTCCACGGCTTATAAAAGGGGTTTTCACGATTGTACTTGGTGGTGGGGTGACTCACACTCTGTTCCAGCATATGGGTGAGTGTGTATGTGTGTGGGAAATTGGAATGGGGAGGTACAAAGATGACTACAGAGCAGGCAGATTGGCTTTTCTTGACATCTCATCTCTGCTCTGTACCCTCTGCTTGTTTCCTGCTCAGAATGAAGATAAATCACTCTGGCTCGGGAAAACCACATTTAGCGTCTCATTCTTTTTGTGGGGATGGGAAGTTTGCAATGACAAAGTGTTTGTATTGCAGATGGCTTGCCATATGCCTCGTTCCCTCTCGCTATCACCTTGTAAGCAGATTCTGTCAGGTTTAAAAAGTAAAAGCTTAATTAACTAGTGGTGTGTACAATTATGTACTTAATTATCTACTGCCTTTATTTCTTTGTTGTTCCTTGTTTTCAGAAAGTTTGGTAACAATTACAAGCAACTGTTCCATAATGCTGCCTCCCCCTCCAACCACCTTCCTTCTCCCCTCCCCTTCCTCCTTTTGTTTTGTTTTGCTCAAGTGACTTGCACTCTTGAGAAAGGAAGGACTATGCATTCTTAGCTCCTCCATCCCAAACCAAATCTTCCCTTTCTTCTCTTCTTCTCACTAACTTTTGCTCCTTCAGTACAATTGTTATCACCTAGAAGGATGACACTCTGAGACATAATTCTGGTGTAGTAAAAAGAAAGATTACAGGATTTATAAATAGAGAGAAGTAGGACTAGGTCTTCTAGTTTAGCCTCATACAAGTCACATAACCTCTTATGGGATCTGTATATAATTTATAGACAGAGTATTGATTTTATATAGATCAGTTTCAATCTTGAGGATAGTAGTATATAGCATATATACTGTAATGCTGGAGAAACTGAGGCAGGATAGAAATTAGAGATTTTTAATAATTTATTGAAAGTGGAGAGTTTGGAAGCCATGGCATGTGGCTGAATGGGACTCTTGTCTCAAAGCATTCAGTAATGGATCAAGGGATTCCAGAGACTCTTATAGGGCTCCAGCTATCAGGGAAAGAAAGGCAAAGGGGGTGTGTGTAGAGCACTGTGGGGATAGAAGTTCCAGGAAAGGACCATAAATTCAGTCCTGACAGGTTCGGGGTATGGAGGAAGGATCATAAATTCTGACAAGTTTGGGAAGAAGCTAGGAGACACTGAGTCTGAGACCAGAAAGATAAGCCCAAACATTGGAGATGATCCATCTGGAGTTTTATGATTCTTTGGAATGCTAGTGGCCAGAGCTCCCAGCCTAGTTATCTCAGTCCTAATGGCCAGGAAGGGGATTGCCACCAAGGCAGAACAATTAAGGGAAACTGAGATAGGGGAACTGTGACATAACATTCCAAACTCTCTTTTCTGAATATTCAAATCATTGAATCACCTGCCTTCAGATACCTGGAAGGTTTCAGCACCACAATTGTAACTGACCCTACTAGGAGCAGAAAATGAAACTAGAAAAAAAGTGCAGGGACCTATGGTGATGGCAAGTCTCTCCCTGATAGACCAGAGCTGTTAACAGACTTCCATAGGCCTCCCTGTTGCAAGTTTGTCAGGTCCTCTGCGGTTCTGGAGCTCCATCTCAGCCAGGGAACCCAGTCTGAGATGGACAGTACAATGTTAGGTCTGCAGTAGTTTGTACACTAGCCTCTGCTTGCAGAGGGAGCAGCAGCGCCCAAGGAAGCTGTGCTAGCCCCTCTAGGAGGGACACTGCACAGATGTCAGAGACTCTAAGGGGGAACAGTAAGGCCCGAAATTGCTCCACCTGTCCCCGCCCAGAAGAACAGACAGGTTGGGAATGATGCTGTAGAAAGGATCTGGATTTCTGAGCAGAGTATCAAAGTGTGCACACACAGACCATCAAGGCAGGCAAACCACAAAATCAGAGGCCTGATATCAAACTGCAACGTCCTTGGAAGATGCTGAAATACTAATTAAGGAACTTCGATTATAGGATTGGAGAAGTGGATCAGAGAGACTGCCAGTAATCAGAAAATGGTCCCAGAAACTGGGTTTGCCAGGGCAATTCCAACAGAACAAAGGGGTTTGAAGTTAAAGCAGAACCAGTCATCACAGACCAGTTGGGGTTTAAATAATAAACCAAGCAGGTAGAAAAAAATGAAAAATGGACTGCTGTAGGGGCTTCCATTTAAACTGGTGGGTTGGGGATGGGTAGAAGTGCCTGGGACAAAGTGAACAGGAATTAGTGGCACTAGGGGCTCCCATTTTTTTCAAGTACTTTTGAGAAGAATCCACCAGCTTTCCTGGTCCCTTATCTATTATCCTCCCCTTTTGTTTTACAAATCATCCAAGGAGGAGTAAATACAGCTCCAATTGTCAAGTAGCCATCCCACAGATAAGTCCAGAAAGTGAATTAAGGTTCCTATATATAACAGACCAGTACAGTAGGCATTTTCCACTCTGGAATTTATCTAAAGATCCCTCAAACAATTACATGTTCTGAAGGGAACATTGTGATCAATTAGATACAGCAACAGTTATCCAAAATGTTAACCCAACATTTTTAATCCCAAATTCTAAATACAGTAATAGGGGACCCAGTCAGAATTTAACAGTCATTCATCAACCACTTTCAGTTCTTTCCAAATCAATGAGACTCAAAGGCCATTGGAGCAGGGTGATGGTCTCTTCTTTTAAAAACTGCTTCCTGCTGAGAATGGGTGAAGAGTGAGAATGAATTCCAGGGAGGGAGGTTGTGTGGTGTGTTGGAAGCATTCAGTGAACTGATCCAGTTCCTAGAAGCAGGTCAGTATAATTGTAACTTGACCAAAATCTAGAACAAAAAATAAATCTAACATATAAAGGTTGGAACAGTCTGAGATAGAAAGATTGTTACATAAGAACTGCCACAAAATGTGGAGAAGCCAGTGTAGACTGGCCAGCTACTTTTCATGTAAGGAGACAAGTTTGTTTCATGGGACAGACAAATGGTTATCAGTTGCAGTCCCAATAAACAAAACAGCAGTTAGGTCCCACAGACAACTGTCTCAATTGCCCTGCCATTATTTCAGAAACCTTTAAAGACCTGAATACTTACAGACACAAATATTACCATGACCTTATATTAATAACAATAAGAGGTTTATCCCAGAAAGTTCATAGCTTATTTTTCATATCTGAGTAGATGTTTCATAAGGTGAACATTATACAAATCATTTTACTTTAAAATGCCCAATACATAGAAAAAACCTAAATTGCCTATTGTCCATAATAGAAACATGTTCAAAGGGACAAAGGCAAAAACTATTATTCTCAGAGACCCTTTAAATAATGGGCACAACCTCAAGATGACTCAATACAATCAATTAAAACTCATACAGCATATCCTAATTCTACATAAAAGAATCTGAAAGATTCTTTGGAATCTTTGGAAATAACCCTACCAAATTATAAATCACATTTGTGATCATATTCCTTAAACAAGGAGATCATTTTGCACCTAAATAAATAAATATTCAGTCAATTAACACCATGTAAAAGTAGGCTTTCCCTTTAAATAATAAAATGCTCTCTGCAGCAGTTTGTCTTCATTTCTATAGAAGCAAGGGGAGGGGAGGAGAGAGGAATGAGTTGAATATTCACCTTTGAAGCCAAAAGATACTTTCCCATTTCTCCCTCCCCCATTCCACTTCTCTTTATAATTAACTTTTAGGGTGCCAAATCCTTCTCAGGATTTAGCCAGCCAGTGTATTTTTTTTCTTTCTAAACAAATCTCTTCTCCATTTCTGACTTGCTTTTTCCTTTTTTCTCTCTCCCTCTCCTCCCAATTACCTTCCTGATACTGTCTCTCCCCTTCTTAATTCCTTCTGAATTCCTTCCTGAAATCATTCAAACTGTCAATTGTTTCTACAAATTAATCTTTCTTATCCCATTTCTTTAAATCACCTTCTGTTCTGTTTTTCTTTTTTTTTCCTTCAAAACTTCTAAGATCCACAATATAGTGAATAGCAAAATAATTCCATAAAACTCATAGACATGTTCAGCAGAGCTGACAAAATTTAAAGGATAGCTTATAATGCTTACAAATTACCTAATATATGTGTCAGAAGGTAACATACTTCATCTAATCAGGGGCATGTGACCCCTTCAGGTAAATTCTCAGGAATTTGTTTTAACAAATGATTGTTAAACTGAATCAAATCAAATACAGCTTTTAAAAAATTTTGTTTCAGTAGTAAAGGTTCAATATTCAAACAAATTCCTAAGATCTTATACCCAGAATAAATGATCTAGCATGCACAAGGCAACAGAAATTATCTCCCACAATTTCAGAATCACAGTACCACTTTAAAAACCAAGTTCCCAAAATTCAATAGACCAATAAGCCAAAAGGAAATATCTTTTTTCCCACTTAAGTTAGTTTTCTAAAATTCCAATTGAATGTTGCAGACAAACTGAATTACCATTTGGGCATGAGTATAACATACATACACACAAATATTTGTATACACACACACACACACATACACATTTTAAAATGGTTCTCAGAAACTTTTTTTTCCTTGATTTTTTTCCTCCAAAACTAATTGACATCAGCTTCCTTTGTTCTCTCTTACTTTCCCCCCAGGCAGAGCTGCAACTTGAATCAGTCTCTTCCTTTTTTCCCTCTACTAGCAGGCTTTTAAGGGGAAAAAAACTTTTCTACCAGAATTTTAAAAGTAGTCAAACTATTCTGTTCCTTTTACTTTAAATTAGTGCAAACAGATTACACTTAAGTCTAATAAGAAGTTAAAATCCTTTTTATTCTTTTTTTTAAATTAAAAGCTTTTTATTTACAGAACATATGAATGATTTTTCTACATTGACCTTTGCAAAACTATTTTGTTCCAAGCTTTTTCCCTCCTTCCCCCCACCCCCACCCCCAGATGACAGGTAATCTAATACATGCTAAATAGGATAAATTATATGACAAATCCAATATATGTATACATATCTATACAGTTATCTTACTGCACAAGAAACATCAGATCTAGAAAGAGAAGAAAAAACAACCTAAGAAGGAAACAAAATGCAAGAAAATATTCACAGAAAGCGTTAAAATGCTGTCTTGTGATCCACACTCAGTTCCCACAGGCCTCTCTCTAGATGTATATGACTATCTTCATCACTGAACAATAGTAACTGGTTTGAATCACATCACTGTTGAAGAGAACCATGTCCATCAGAATTGATCATCGTATAGTCTTGTTGCTCTGTATAATGATCTGGTTCTGCTCATTTCACTCAGCATCAGTTCATGAGAAGTTAAAATCCTAATCTACCTTTCTAACCCCCTTCACATACACCATTGTCTGGTTGAATTGACTTTCTTACAATTCCTGATATCCAGATTGCACTCCAAATTCCGTCTTCCATCTCCCCACCTTGGTACTGGATGTCTATTGCCCACGCCTAGAATATATTCCCTTCTCACCTCTGTGTCTGAGAATCCCTAAATTCTTTCAAGATTCTGCACAGCAGGTATAATGGTGCACTATTTGTAAATCTGTGAATTGATTCAGTCATTCTAGAAAGCAATTTGGAATTATGTCCCTCCCCCCTAAACCACTCGTAAGGAGGAAATTTACATATACATATATATATACACACACACACACATATATATGTATATATATATATATATATATATATATATATATATATAAAAAAAACTTGTAGAAACCTTTTTTGTTGTAGCAATGATTTGGAAACTAGGGGAATGCTCACCATCTGGGGAATGATTGAACAAATTATAATGTAAGAACATAATTGATGAGGAAAGGGTGGTTTCAAGAAATCAAGGAATATAGAATAAGCTCAATAAAACCAGGAGAACAGTTTAGACAGTAACAACAATATTGCTTGTTGTTCTGTCGTGTCTCACTCTACTTGACCCCTTTTGAAGTTTTCTTGACAGACACTGGAATGTCTTTCCTTTTCCAGATCATTTTATAGATGAGGAAACTGAGGCAAAGATGTTTAAGTAACGTTAAGCCCCCCACTCACCAAGGGGGGCACAGATTGGCGAAAGTTACCAATTCAGGTTGTTGAAAGTCTTTGGAGAACCCCCTTTTAGCTCCTTCTAAAATTCACAGAACTGCCCCATCAGACACGTGTGTGGTACAGCAACGTTAATTGTCAGCTACATCTTCTCCTCTATCTGCTGCTCTGCTCCTGGCGCTGTGTTCTCTACATCTGCTCTCTCCTCTGCTTCTCTGCTGCTTTCTGATGCTCTGTGTTCTGTCACTCCCCACAGGTTTCTCACTTATATACAATTTTTGACGTCAGTACAATTCCAAATTCCTTAACCTTTTTCCTGGCCTGTGATTGGTTCTTAAACAACAGGATCATGTGTCGTTAGGTAAAACCTGTTTTTCTAGCTTAGCCCTTTTCCTCGCTGTTCAAGCCTTTTTATTATGCATACCTTTTCTCAGTCCCTGTTTGTTCTCAGCAAAAGTGCATATCAGTCACGTAGGCATCAACAAAGTAATTCGCACAAGATCTTACAGTTAGTGTCGGATTAGATTTGAACTCAGGAAAATGTCTTCCTAACTTTATTCCTAGCACGGTTCCACAATGCCACCTAGCTGCCCTAACAATATTGTAAAGAAAACCTATTTGGAAAGACTTGAGAATCCTGATCAATGCAATGACCAATTACAGTTTCAGAAGACAGATGATAAAGCATTCCATCCATCTTGTGACAGAGGAGTAAGGGACTCAAACTGCAGAATAAGGCAAATATTTTTTACGCATATCATACATGTGATTTTTTTTTTGTTGTTTAACTATGCTTATTTGTTACAAGGATTGTGTTTTCCCATTTGGGTAATAGAGGAATTAGCAATAGTATTCTCCCCTCTCTCCCCCAAAAGAGAAATAAACAAAGGAGGGCCAATTAACTATCTTAAAAATGCACAGAAGAAAATAGAAGGAAGTTCAGAGGGAAACAAAGATAAACAGAGTAACTTTGAAAGTCACATGTTGAATTTATTGTATGCTTTTTTAAAAAAGTAAGTTATCTTTTAAAATGATTGATGAATTAAGACTGTCAGCAGTCGCCTCCTATATTTCAAGTCATGTTAATAAGTATTTCTTTTTCTTTTAAATTTTCAATAGTATTTTTTCAAAATATATGTAAAGATAACTTTCATCATTTTTTGAAGACATGGGAATGTTTATTTTAATTTTTTTCCAGAAGTAGTTTTCTTTCTTTCTTTTTTTCATGTGTTTGCGTTTTATTATTATTATTATTATTATTTTGCTTTTTGCTGAGGCAATTGGGGTTAAGTGACTTGCCCAGGGTCACACAGCTAGGAAGTGTCTGAGACCAGATTTGAACTCAGGTCCTCCTGACTTCAGGGCTGGTGCTCTAACCACTGCGCCACCTAGCTGCCCCGCATTTTATTATTTTTTTTAAAGCTTTTTATTTTGAAAACATATGCATGGATAATTTTTCAACATTGACCCTTACAAAACCTTTTGCTCCCAATTTTTCCCTTCTTCCCCCCACCCCCACCCCTAGATGGCAAATAATCCTATATATGTTAAACATGTTAAAATATATGTATATATATTTACATAATTATTTTGCTGCACAAGAAAAATCTGATCAAAAAGGAAAAAAATGAGAAAAAACAAAATGCAAACAACAATAAAAAGAGTGAAAATGCTATGTTGTGGTCCACACTCAGTTCCCACAATCCTCTCTCTAGATGTAGACGGCTTTCTTCCTCACCAGATCATTGGAACTGGCCTCAATCATCTCACTGTTGGAAAGTCACACTCATCAGAATTGGTCATCATATAGTCTTGTTGCTGTGTATAATGATTTCCTGGTTCTGCTCATTTTACTTATCATCAGTTCATGTAAGTCTCTCCAGGCCTCTCAAATCGTCCTGCTGGTCGTTTCTTACAGAGCAATATTATTCCATAACATTCATATACCATAATTTATTCAGCCATTCTCCAATTGATGGGCATCCATTCAGTTTCCAGTTTCTAGCCACTACAAAAAGAGCTGCCACAAACATTCTTGCACATGTGGGGCCCTTTCCCTCCTCTAAGATCTCTTTGGGATACAGGCCCAATAGAAACACTGCTGGATCAAAGGTTTTGCACAGTTTGATAACTTTTTGAGCATAGTTCCAAATTGTTCTCCAGAATAGCTGAATCCATTCACAATTCCACCAACTTCATTTATTTTTGTAAGACTTTGTGTTCCAAATTCTCCCCCCATCTCTATCTTTCCCAAGACAGCAAGTAATCTGATATAGTTAAATATGTGCAATTCTTTAAAACATATTTCCATATTTGTCATATTATACAAAAAAAATCAGAACAAAGGGGAAAAAAAACAAGAAAGCAACAAAGAAAAACTGAAAATACTGTGCTATTCTGTCTCTATAGTTCTCTCAATGGATGTGAATGGCTTTTTCCATCCCAAATCTACTTGTCTCAAATCACCTGATTGTTGAGAAGAGCCAATTCCATCATAGTTGATCATCACATAATCTTGTTGTTACTGTGTACAATGTTCTCTTGGTTCTGCTTGGTTCACTCAGTATTAATTCATGTAAGTCTTTCTAGGCTTTTATGAAATTAGCCAACTCATTATTTCTTATAGAACAATAACTAATATGTATTTCTTAGGTGCCTACTATATGTTAGGAACTAAAGATACAAAGAAAGGCAGACACAGTTCCTGCCCTCAAGGAGATTACAATCTAATGGGGAAGACACATGCAAACAATCATGTTCAAACAAAATATATACAGGATAAATTGGAGATAATGTCAAAGGGAAGACATTAATATTTAGAGGGAATGAGAAAAACTTACTGCAAAGGGTGGGAGTTTAGCTTGGATTTGAAGGAAATCTAGGAGATGAGGAGGGAGAAAGTTCTAGGCATGGAAGATAAACAGTGAAAATACCTGGACTTGAGACATGGACTCTGGGTCACTAGAATGTAGAATATATATAGTATAAGACTGAAAAGTGAGGGCAGGTTATAGAGGGATTTAAAAGTCAAACAGAGGGTATTATATTTGATCTGGAAGGCAATAGGGATTCACTAGTATTCACTAGTGGGAATTCAGGGAAGTGATATGATCAAGTCTGATCTTTAGAAAGATAATTTTGACAGATGATTGGAGGATTGATGCTGTTCTTGATTCTCAAAGAGGATATCAGGGATATCAGGGAGGGGATGCCATGACATGCAAGTGAATTGGATTTAAGTGAGGAAGGGCTGGACAAAGTCACCTGCTTCACTTTATTCTCCAGAACCATCAGTGTCCAGTGGCCAGATAAGATGGTCCTAGATGCAATGGGAGACCTCGGCTTTTTAAAGCTAAGGTCTTCAATAGATTTTAGTTTGCCTGAGGCTGTCATCATTCAGTGATTAAGACTAGGTAGCAATTAAGGCAAAGAATCTTGTCTTTCACCTATTCCCCTCCATACCCCCCCCCAAAAAAAAACCCTAACTAAATAAATAATGAATCTGGGAGGGGAAGATCCTTAAGATTTTTGGTCAAAGCAGAAATGACTGAGTATTCCCTTGGATAGCCTCGGGCAGGGATTGTTTTAGTGTTGTCTTTGTAGCCTAAATGCATAAAACAATACTTCACACATAGTAGGTCTTTAATTGATTGATTAGTACATAAATCCTTTGCTCTTCATTATTGAGAAGATTCTTATTCAGAAATAGTTTGGACTTTTGAAGTTCTTTCCAGCATTAAGAATTTATGATTCTCTTACTAAATCAATTCCATTCTTCCAGGAATCTGGGCTTTCTGCTCCTTTGCTTGCTCTAACTCAGACAAGTCATCTGGAGAATAATCACCTGCCAGTAGTCTATAGGAAATTGAATGGCAGGGTAAAGGAAACCAGGAAAAGAAACTAAAATCATGTAGCTTGGAAAATCATGCTTGAGACCCAATATCAACTTTCATTAATTCATTCAGTTGAATGCATATCAGCTCTATTTATCAGCTTCCTCTGGAGTGCTGCAGTAGATGGAGTAAAGGATCTTAGTGAGCTTCGAGTACTGTTGGAAATTAGGTAAGAAAGGACTAAAAACTTCTATTTCTTCTCTATATAAGGATAGGGTCATTGGAAATTCGAGCATTGGAGAAAAGATCTTTTGATTCTTAGGTCTCCTGGCCTCTAGCAGTCAAAAGCATAAGACCCAGGAAGGGGAATGTAGCCTGAGACTGAGCAAATGCCTATAGGGCAAAGTCACTTGTACCTGAACTGTCTCATTGAACAAAATTTAGTGAGTTATCCCTCTGGAAGATACCACAAGGAACTGGCTGCATTATCATACACTTTCAGGTCCAGGCCCACCAAACTAATGTGCTGCCCAGAATCACTCCTGATTGTCAGTCCCTTATTAAAATATAATCATAGTACTTAATAATTAGAAGACCTTTTAGAAACTTTCAGAAAAGAACCTGGATTCACTATGAATTGATGCAAAGTGAAGCGAGCAGAACCAAGAGAACATTGTATACAGGATACAATTGTGCAGTGATTAAGTGTGAATCATTTTGCTGTTTTTAGCAATACAATGATCCAAGAAAATTTCAAGATTTATGATGAAAAATATTATCTACTTCCTGAGAAAGAACTGATGGAGTCTGAATGCAGATCAAAGCATACTGTTTTTAATTTTCTTTATTTTTCTTGGGTCTTTTTTTCTTTCATAACATGACTAATATGGAAATATGTTTTGCATGACTAAACATATGTAACTTATTTAAAATTGTCTGCCTTCTCAATGAGAGTTAGCATAAAGAGGAAGGGAGAGGATTTCGAATTCAAAATTCTAAAAAAAATTCCAAATATTTTTACACATAATTGGAAAAAGTTCAACCTCAACACTTTACAGAGAAGGAACATAAGATTAGAGAAAGGAAGTGACTTGCCTGAAATCACATAGTTAGTAATAGTAATAAGAAAGATGATGATAATAATAATAATAACAATAATAGCTAACATTTCTAGAATGTTACACTTTACATTACCTAGCACTTTACATATATTATCTCATTTGAACCTTACGAAAATCCTGAAATAGTTGCTATTTTTTATCCCATTTTTTTCAGTTTTATAGATGAGGAAACTGAAGCTTGAGTTTTAGTAACTTGCTGAGAATCACACATACTAATAAGTGTTTGAGACAGAATTCAAACTCAGGTCTTCCTGATGCTATTTACTATGTCACACTGCCTCAGATTAATTGGCTCATTACAACAGAAGTTCAGGGCATTGGCAGGAGACTGAAACCCTATTTCCTACTGATCTTTGCAGCAGAAAGAAGAGAGCTAGGGAGCAGTGGGGAGTAAGAAGCTGCTCCTCATTGCCAGAAGAGGAAAAAACTTTCCCCCCCCAAACTCCCCTGCCAGTCCTTTCTTCTCTCTTTGCCTCTTTTTAATCACTTTCCTAACAGTGTGGAATCAGTACATCTCCTTGTCCTTTATACTTTCCTTTCTTCCAGGGGTCTGAATCATAGACCAAGGGATCAGATGAGGTGTCCCCTCAGGCCTGCTAAGGACTTATTTTTTCATTGCTTCCAACTCCAGGATTATTTTTTCCCCTCAAACCCTCCCAGCACAGCAGTGATATGCTGGGTTTTGTTGCTATGGCAACCCATGGGGTGAGCTGCGACAGTAATGAGAGGAAGGTGAGAAAGGAGGGGAAAGGCAACCTAGTCACTTGAGCATCATTTTGAGGCCAGCTCACCTCCCAGGACTGTGGCTGTGACTAAGACAGTAACAGCATGCATGCTCTCATCCCACCAAAAAACCCTCACCTTCTTTGTCAAGGTCAATAACACTCTCCATGATACCCTTGTGGCCAGTGATCTGATTTCCCCTTCCCCAAGCCAATTTCATTCTTGTCCCTAAACTACCCAGAAGATGGAAAGGCAATATGGAACCCACTCTCATGATGTCTGTTTGGGGAGGTGGAGGGGCAAGGTATTAGCAAGAATCTCTTATTTCATTCCTCCTACATACACTATAACTTTCCATCCCCAATGCTCAGTCCACTATTTCTACTGATTGGAGTTTGAAATCCTGCCATTTTTCTGAGGCAAGGGTCACACAGCTAGGAACTGTTAAGTGTCTGAGGCCAGATTTGAACTCAGGTCCTCCTGACTTCAGGGCTGATGCTCTATCCATTGCACCACCTAGCTCCCCTCTTTCCTTTACATGTTATCAGTTATTTGCACGTGGGTGTGAGTGAGTGTACCAAGAAGACAGGCACAATTGAAAGACACCAATAAGGAGAATTTGGAAGAAAAGGGCTTGGGTGTAAATCCCATCTCTGATGATTACCATTTGTGTGATCTTAGGCAAATCACTTGATTTTTCTTGGCTTGTTTGCTTATCTGTAAAATGACTTTCCTGTGAACTCCAGAGCTATTATTTGAAAGCAGGTTTTAATTCAGTTCAGTTGTTCTCAGTCATGTCCAACCCTTGTGACCCCATTTGAGGTTTTCTTGGCAAAGATACTAGCTAGAGTGGTTTGCAATTTTATTCTCTAGCTCATTTTTACAGAAGAGTGGGCCATCTCTAGCTAGAAAACTACGATCCTATGAAGTTCCTTTTCTGAAGATTTAAATATTTGTCAATTTGCTTGCTACCCGAGCGAATAATTCAAATCCTACTAATAAACATTATTAAGCTGCATTAAACTTTGAGGATACAAAGAAAGTAAAAGACAGTCCCTGCTCTCAAAAAGCTCAGAGTCCCGGACAGAGAGATAAATAGACGACCCCTGTGCAGGCCGGAAGTGAGGGTGGGACTCAGCTCAGCTCATCCTGGAAGAAATTCCAAACTCCAAACTCCAAATTCCAAACACCTGGAGTTTATCTGAGGCACTCGGGACACTCTGCCCTGATTGGGGGCAGGTGTTCTGGCAGACTTGCCTTGTTTAAGGAGTAATTCAGACTTAGTCCTAGCCCCCACCAGCCCAGCACCTTAAGTCAACTCGCCCAAGTGCCCCAGGGCAAAGCGTCTTCAGCCGAGGTTTTTTTTTTTTCCCCTACCTTAAAGAGATATCCACTCTGTCTAAAAAGAAAAAATGATGAAGAAGCAAAAGAGAGCTCTCACCATAGACAGCTTTTATCAAGGCAAAGAAACGACCTCAGATACAGAGGTTTCTTTAGACAAAAATCCAGAAAAAAACAGCAAGGACCATCACTGGTCCCCGTTTCAAAAGGCCTTTCTGGAAGACTGCATAAAGAACCTCAAAAGAGAGCTGGAGGATAAATGGGAAAATAAACTGAAATCAGTGCAAGAAGGATACAGTATCTTGCAAGAAGGATATGATGCTCTGCAAAAGAGATATGAAAAAGACACCAATTTATTAAAAAATAAAATTAGTGAAGTGGAAAAAGAGTGCAGTGAACAAATTGGCCAGTTACAAAAGGAACTTAAAAAGGTAACTGAAGAAAACAACACTTTAAAAATAAGAATTGAACAAATGCAAGTGAATGACTCACTAAGACTTGAAGAATCAGTCAAACAAAAACAAAAAAATGAAAAATTAGAAGAAAATATGAAATATCTCCTAGGAAAAACAACTGACTTAGAAAATAGATCTAGGAGAGATAATCTAAGGATTATTGGACTTCCTGAAAGCCATGATCAAAAAAAGAATCTAAACACTATCTTCCAGGAACTCCTGAATGAAAACTACCCTGAGATTGTAGAATCAAAGGGCAAAATCACCATTGAAAGAATTCACCGATCACCTCCTGAAAGAGACCCCAAAATTAAAACCCCAAGGAATATCGTGGCTAAATTTCAGGACTATAGCACCAAGGAACAGATTCTGCTAGCAGCTAGAAAGAAACAATTCAAATACCGAGGATCAATAATTAGAATCTGTCAGGATCTGTCAGCTTCCACACTGAAGGATCAAAGGGCTTGGAAGCAGATATTCTGAAGGGCAAAGGAACTTGGATTACAGCCAAGAATAACCTATCCAGCTAGAATGAGCATTATCCTCCAGGGAAGAAGATGGTCATTCAATGATATAGGTGAATTTCACCTATTTCTAATGAAAAGACCGGATCTGAACAAAAAATTTGACACCCAAACACAGAACTCAAGAGATGCATAAAAAGGTAAAAAGGACTCTTGAGAACTTTATTTTTACTAGGGGGATACTCAAAGTTTGGGGGTATAATTAACTAAATATTACTTTGAAAATATGAAAAAGAGAACTAGAGGGGAAAAGGTTGTCATACTGGGGAAAAGAGGGAAAAAGTGGTAAAATAAGATTTAAAAAAAAAGGAGGTAAAAACAAGGTAAAATCACTTGAAGAGGCAAAGAAAACCTAATATAATTGAGAGAAAGAGGGGAGGGAGACGAGCACTGTGTAAATGTTACTCTCATCAGGTTGGGCTCTAAAAGTGTATATCAGACATTTGATTTCACATAGAAACTTGTCTGTTGCTAGAGGGAAGTGGGAGGGAAAGGAGGAAAAGTAAGGGACAAACTAATAGAAAGGAAAATAGAAGAATCAGGGGAAAGGAGTAAAAACAGGGGGAGGGGATCTAAAGGGTAGAGTATTGTTTGGGGGAGGGGTCATCAAAAGCAATGTCCCGAGGTGGGGGGAAGGGAGAAAGGGGAAAGGAAAGGGGAAAACATAACTTGGGTAAATAAGATGGCAGGAAATAAAGAATTAGTTATTCTATCTGTGAATGTGAATGGGATGAACTCTCCCATAAAGCGGAAGCGGATATCAGACTGGATTAAAAACCAGAATCCCACAATATGTTGTCTACAAGAAACACATCTAAAACATAGTGACACATATAAGATGAAGGTAAAAGGCTGGACCTATTATGCTTCAGGTGAACAAAAAAAAGCAGGAGTAGCAATCCTTATCTCAGATCAAGTAAAAGCCAAGATAGATCTAATCAAAAGAGATAAGGAAGGAAACTATATTTTATTAAAGGGTACCATAGATAATGTAGCAATATCTATACTAAATATATATGCACCAAGTGCAATAGCACACAAATTCCTAGGGGAGAAATTAAGAGAGATGCAAGAAGAAATAGACAGCCAAACGATACTAGTGGGGGATCTCAACCTTGCTCTCTCAGAATTAGATAAATCAAACCACAAAATAAACAAGAAAGAAACTAGGGAGATAAACCAATTGTTAGAAAAGTTAGGTATGATAGATCTATGGAGAAAG
>JAJPUD010009595.1:53187-72878 GCA_023553655.1 Myrmecobius fasciatus
TTCCCTCCTTCCTCACTTGCTTACCTCCTTCCTTCTTTCCTTCTTTTATTCCTTCCTTCTCTCCTTCTCTTTTTCCCTCCTTCCTTCCTTATTTTTTTCTTCCTTCTTCCTTCCTTTCTACTTTCTTTCCCTTTTTTCCCTTCCCTCCTTCCTTGTTTCCTTCCCTCCTTTCTTGTTTCCTTCCTTTCTTCCTTTCTCTTTCTCTTCCTTTTCCTCCCTTTCTTTTTTCTTGCATATATCCCAGCATCCACCATTAGTTCAATAGAAGTGGACTTGCTAATTAGTGACCCACCTAGGACTAGAATCCAGATCTCCTGATTGATCATTTCAATACTCTCTCATAGCCTCATGTATCCTTTAGAGCTGAAAAGCACCTCAGTGACTATCACCTCTGATTTTTTAAAAAAGCTTTTTATTTCCAAAACATATGCATATGTTTCAAATGTTGAAAACATTCACCCCTGCAATACTTTGCATTCCAATTTTTCCCTTTCCTTTCCCCTCCTCCTCCCCTAGATGGCAAGCAATCCAATATGTTAAACATGTGCAATTTTTCTGTACATATTTCCACAATTAACATGCTGCATAAGAAAAATCAGATCAAAAAGGAAATAAATGAGAAAGAAAAAAGTGTAAGCAAACAGCAATAAAAAGGTGAAAATACTATGTTGTGATCCACAATCAGTTCCCACAGTCCTCTCTCTGGGGACTTCATTCACAAGACCATTGGAACTGGCCTGAATCACATCATTGTTGAAGAGAACCATGTCCATCAGAATTGATCATCATATAATCTTGCTCTTGTATGTATAATATTCTCCTGGTTCTGCTCATTTCACTTAGCATCAGTCCATGCAAGTCTCTCCAGGCTTCTCTGAAGTCATCCTGCTGATTGTTTCTTATAGAACAATAATATTCCATAACATTCATATACCATAACTTATTCAGTCATTCTTCAACCAATGGGCATCCACTCAGTTTCAAGTCCCTTCCTACTACAAAAAGGACTGATACAAACATTTTTGCACATGTTGGTCTTTTCCCCTTTTTTAGGACCTGTTTGGGATACACACCCAGTAGACACTGCTGGCTCAAAGGGTAATGCACAGTTTGATAGTCCTTTGGGCACAATTCCAAATTGCTCTCCAGAATGGTTGGATCCATTCACAATTCCACCAACAATGTATGTGTCCCAGTTTTCCCACACCCCCTCCAACATTCATCATTATCTTTTCCTGTAATTTTAGCCAATCTGACAGGTGTGTAGTGGTACCTCAGAGTTGTCTTAATTTGCATTTCTCTGATCAGTAGTGATTTGGAGCACCTTTTCATATGACTAGAAATGGTTTTAATGTCTTGATCTGAAAATTATCTGTTTATATCCTTTGACCATTTATCAATTGGAGAATGGCTTGGATTCTTATAAATATGAGACAGTTCTCTATATATTTTAGAAATGAGGCCTTTATCAGCACCCTTGGATGTAAAATTTTTTTCTCACTTTTATTGCTTCCCTTCTAATCTTGTCTTTCATGGGTTTTGTTTGTATGAAAACTTTTTAACTTAATGTAATCAAAATTATCCATTTTGCCTTCTATAATGTTCTCTAGCTCTTCTTTGGCCACAAATTCCTTCTCTCTAAACAGATCTGAGAAATAAACTACTCTTTGTTCTTCTAATTTGCTTATAATATCATTTTTTTTTGGTTTGTTTGTTTTGTTTTGTTTGCTTTTTGCTGAGGCAATTGGGGTTAAGTGACTTGCCCAGAGTCACACATCTAGGGAATGTTAAGTGTCTGAGACCAGATTTGAACTCAGGTCATCCTGACTTCAGGGCTGGTGCTCTATCCACTGCACCACCTAGCTGCCCCTATAATATCATTCTTTATGTGTAAATCATGATCCCATTTTGGCCTTATTTTGGTATAGGTTGTTAGGTGTGGGTCAATCAATGCCTAGTTTCTGCTATTCTAATTTCCAATTTTCCAACTAATTTTTGTCAAAGTGAATTCTTATCCCAGAAGGTGGATTTGGTTTGGGTTTATCAAACACTGGATTACTACAGTCATTGACTATTGTATCTTGTGAACCTTACCTATTCCACTAATTGACTATTTTATTTCTTAGTACCAAATGGTTTTGCTGAATGCTGCTTTATTTTTTTGTTTATTTATTTATTAAATCTTTATATTAGCAAAACATATGCATAGGTAATTTTCCAACATTGACCCTTGCAAAGCTTTCTGTTACAAATTTTTCCCTCCTACCTCCCATCCCCTACCCTAGATGGCAGGAAGTCTAATACATGTTAATTATGTTAAAATATCTGATAGATCGAATACATGTATACACATTTTTACAGTTATCTTGCTGTACAGGAAAGAGAAAAAAACCTGAGAAGGAAGACATAATGCAAGCAAACATCAACAGAAAGAGTGAAAACGCTATGTTGTGGTCCACACTCAGATCCCAAAGGCCTCTCCCTGGGTGTATATGGCTTTCTTCATCATTGAACAATTGGAACTAGTTGGAACATCTCATTGTTGCAGAGAGCCATGTCCATCAGAACTGATCATCATATAGTCTTGATGTGCTGTGTATTATGATCTCCTGATTCTGCTCACTTCACTCTGACTACTGCTTTATAATATAGCTTTACATCACTTCTGATTTTACAAATGAAGAGGCTAAAGCTCAAGAGAGGGAAAGCAAGTCAGTCAATGGACATTTATAAAGTGCCTATTATGTGCCAGATGCAAAGAAAGTCAAAAGACAGACCCTGCTCTCGAGGAGTTCATAACCTAATGAAAGAAACAGTAGGCAAACAAGTAAAAACAGGATATGTAGAGCAAAATTGGAAGATCATTAGTACAAGGTGATACCACTAGGTTCCTTCCAGCTAGAAATGTTCTTTTCCTTCTTTGACTCATCTTCAGAAAACCTTTTTTAGCCTCATCCTATCATATAGTATGTTATGTCTCACATTCAAGTCCTTCTCTGATGTTTCACTGTTGTCATGAGCTAACTCTGGGCTATTGAAAGCTGTCCTAGTGGTAGGCCATCTTAACCTGGGAAACCTGAGCACAGGCTTTATGTCTCTGCTAAGAAGTTTAAAGAGATATGGTTGCCAGGTGATAACTTTTGCTTTTCATCTTCTGGAAGACCATTTACTAAGGTACTGGTCTCCAAGATGAGTGTCATGGATTTACCAAGGGGTCTAGGATTAACTAATTAGAGGGTGAGTATACTGGTTGCATTTCAATATCCCAATTATAATCAGTCATAGTTTTATGACTCACTGGAATGTGAGAGTGGTCATTTAGGGTGGCACAGAGGCCTCCCTGTTGCAAGTTTATCAGGTCTTCTGCAGTTCTGGAGCTCCATCTCAGCCAGGGAACCCAGTCTGAGATGGACAGTTCAATGTTAGGTCTGCAGTATTTTGTGCACTTAACTCAGCATCTGCTTGCAAAGGGAGCAGCAGCGCCCAAGGCAGCTGTGCTAGCCACTCTAGGAGGGCACTGCATGGCTGTCCAAGGGGGAAGGGTGGGACCTAAAATGTCTCCACTTGTCCCTGCCCAGAACAGGCAGGCTAGGAACACTACTACTAGGATTCAGAAAGGATCCAGATTACTGAGCAGAGTGTGGGAATATGCATACTTAATCAGACTATCAAGGCAGACAGACCATGAACTTTCAGAGGCCTGATACCAGATTGCAATGTCCTTCAAGAATATGAAATACTAATTAAGGAACTGGAGTTACAGGACTGGAGGAGTGGATCAGAAAGATTCCTGGAGGCAGTCACAAGACAGGTGCCTGTACCTTGGAGATTTCCAAGGATGATTTTTGGTTGTTCCCAAGAACAGGCAATCAGAAAATGGTCCCAGAAACTGAGTCTGTCAGAGCAATTCCATAGAATAAGGGGGTTTAAAATTCAAACAGAACCAGGAATCACAATCCAGCTGGGGTTTAAAATGAATGTACAAATAATAAATAAAGCAAGGAGTAAAGACAAAAAAGGACTGCTGGGAGGGCTTCCAATTTGAACTGGTGGGTTAGGAGGGGCAGTAGTGCCTGGGACAAAGTGAATAGGAATTAGTAGCACTAGAGGTGGTGAGGGCTGAGCAGAGTTAGGCAGGACCAAGGTTGTGGGAAGAATTTCTATCCTGGCCAGAGATCTACCTGTAACCTGATGCCTGAAGTTTAACTTTTGTCAAATCCACTTCCCACCTCTCCCTCTGCTGCTCTCCCTTCAATCTAATCCCTAGGTGAGTTGTTTGATGAAGGCATTTTTCCCATTCTTTCAAGTGCTTTGGGGAAAATTATGACAGATCTTGTGTAATTCTAATGACAGTTCCTCGGTATTTGAACTGTTTTTTTCTAGCTGCTTGCAATATCTTTTCCTTGGTGCGATAGTCCTGAAATTTGGCCATGATATTCCTTGGGGTTTTAATTTTGGGGTTTCTTTCAGGAAGTGATCGGTGAATTCTTTCAATGCCAATTTTGCCTTCTAAAACATCAGGGCAATTCTCTTTCATGATTTCCTGGAAGATAGCATCAAGGTTTTTTTTTTTCATCGTGGCTTTCAGGGAGTCCAATAGTCCTTAGATTGTCTCTCCTGGATCTGTTTTCCAAGTCAGTTGTTTTTCCTAGGAGATATTTCATATTTTCTTCTATTTTTTTCATTTTTTTTGGTTTTTGTTTGACTGATTCTTGAAGTCTTATTGAGTCATTCATTTCTATTTGTTCAATTTTAATTTTTAAGGTATTATTTCCTTCAGTTATCTTTTTTAGCTCCTTTTGTAACTGGCCAATTGAATTTTTTGGTTTATTGCATCTTTTTCCATTTTGCCAATTTTATTTTTCAGTGAATTGTTGTCTTTTTCCAATTCACCATTTTTATTTTTCAGTGAGATGGTGACTTTTTCCAATTCACCAATTCTGTTTTTCAATGAATTGTTGTCTTTTTCCAATTCACCAGTCTTGTTTTCCAGTTTTTCACATCTCTCTTGCAGGGCAATATTTCCTTCTTGCACTGCTCTCAATTCATTTCCCCATTTTTCTTCTAACTCTCTTTTGAGATTCTTTATGCAAACTTCCAGGAAAGCCTTCTGAAAAAGGGACCAGCATGTCTGCCTTTGTGACTTCCTCTGGGATTGTTTTCAGAACCTCAGGATCTGGGGTCTGCCCTACTTTCTCTCCGTAGAAGCTGTCTATGGTGAGAGCTCTCTTCTGCTTCTTGCTCATGTTTTTTAGCTGAGGTATCAGTCACCAGCAGGGAATTCTGCAGCAGCAGCAGCAGCAGCAATTTCAATTTGCCCTGGGGCAGTTTTCCGAGTTGACTTCCGGTCTGGGGCTGATCTGGCTAGATCCGCACTAGGACCACACTTTCAGCTGCTCTCAATCCACCCTTTATCAAAGGTAGACCTGCCAAAGCACCTGCCCGCAAGCAGAGCAAAGTGGCCCAAGCGTCTCCCAGGGACTTCCTGGCAGCCTAAAATCTTCTGGTCCTTCCCAGCCCCGGACTTGCACCCCGGCCGCGCACTGGCGTCTGAGCACCGGGAGCTGCTCGATCCCCTGCCCATCTAAAACTGACCTCAGAAGTTCTTTCAAAGTAGATATTTGATAGAAGTGCGTTGTAGTCCAAGTGTTTGGTGGTGCCCTCACTCCAGAACCAGTTCGGAGGCTCACTTTGTCTGGGCCTGAGGGAAGGTCTCAGGAGCTCACTGAGAATGCTGTCTGCAGTTTGCCATCTTGGCTCCGCCCGCTTTGGGGAAAATTCAACCGCTTTCCTGGTCCCTTATTTCTTAGCTTCCCCTTTTATCTTATTGAAGGAATCATCCAAGGGGAAGTAAATAGGGCTCCAATTGTCATGTAGCCACCTCACATACAAGTCCTGAAAGTGAACTTATCTAAAGATCCCTCAAATAATTACATGTTCTGAAGGGAAAATTGTGGTCAATTAGATAATGTAGATACATACTATAAGCATCATTTATAGCAACAGTTACCCAAATTTTAACCAATATTTTTCATCCTAAATCAAATACGTTGTAATAGGGAACCCAGCCAGAATTTTGCAGTCATTCATCAACCACTTTCAGTCCCCCCCCAATCAATGAATCTCAAAGTCCATTGGGGGCAGGAGTGATGGTCTCATCTTCTGAAACTGCTTCCTGCTGAGAATGGGCTCCAAGTTCAATACTATTCCAGGGAGGGGGGGATGGTGGTATGGTATGCTGGAACCATCCAATGAGCTGATCTAGGTTCCAGAAGCAGGTCAGTAAGGCTGTAACTTGACCAAAAGCTAGAACAAAAAACCAAATCTAACAAATAAAGGTTAGAACAGTCTGAGATAGAAAGGACTGCTACAAAATGTGGAGAAGCCAGTATAGATGTACCAGCAGCTTCCCATGTAAAGAGACATGTTTGTCTCACAGGACAGACAAATTGTAAAGATGTATCAGCTATAGTCCCAATAAATAAAACAGCAGTTAGATCTCACAGACAACTGTGTGAATTGTTCTTTCATTATTTTAAAAAACCTTTAAGGACCTGAATACCTACAGACACAAATATCTAGTAATTGAGAGATGACTGGGCTAAATACTCATATGCCTAAGTATATAGAATCTAATAATTAAATATAATCAGATTGAAAACAGCAAGGTATTACATAATTGAATTGCATTAATGGTTTCTACTGACTATTTGCTCTGATCATAGAAATCAGTCACAGGAGGAAAAAGCAGGGACATGGCTATAACATAATACAACCAGTCAAAACTGATTCTTCAGCACAGACATGACACAGGATAAAATAGCCTTAATTCAGTTTTACTTCAGGTAATTATGCTAGTAACTTTCCAATAATATTAACTATAGGCCCAAGAAATTTTACCTCCAATAACAAATCTCATTAATCAAAGCTTCAGATGAATCCTAAACAGGTTATTTACCACAACCTTATATTGATAACAGTAAGAGATTTGTCCCAGAAAGTTCACAGTTTACCTTTCATATCTAAGTAGATGGTTTATAAGGTCAACATTATACAAACCATCTTGCTTTAAAATGCCCAATACATAGAAAAAATTCCAAATTGCATATTGTCCATAACAGAGACATGTTCAAAGGGACAAAGACAAAAACTATTATTTTCAGAGTCCCTCTAAATAATAACTTTAAGATGACTCCATACAATCAAAACTCATATAGAATATTCTAATTTCACATAAAAGAACTTTATCAGAATTAACATAAATAATTTCTTCATTCTTAAAAAATATTAATTAAACCTTTGCAAATAATCTTATCAAATTATAGATCACATTTGTTATCATATTCCTTAAACAAGGAGACCATTATTCACCTAAATAAATAAACATTCAGTAATTAACACCGTGCAAAAGTAGGCTGTTCCTTTAAACAATAAAATGCTCTCTACAACAGATTGTCTTTACTTTTTTTTTTTTTTTTTTTTTTTTTTTTGCTGAGGCAATGGGGATTAAATGACTTGCCCAGGATCACATAGCTAGGGCACATTAAGTGTCAGGGGCTAGATTTGAACTCAGGTCCTTCTGACTTCAAGGCTGGTGCTCTATCCACTGTGCCACCTAGCTACTCCTGTCTTCACTTCTAAAAAAAAAAAGAACCATAATAGGGGTGGGGTGGGGAGGAAGGTGAGTTAAATTTTCACCTTTGAAGCCAAAAGATCCCTTCCCTTTGCTCCCTCCCCCACTCTACTTCTCTTTATAATTAACTTTTAGGGTGCCAAATCCTTCTCAGGATTTAGCCAGCCAGTGTGTTTTCTTTCTCCAAACAAATGGCAAGTTCCTTCTATTAAAAGACTTGCCTCTTTCTGTCCAACTTAACTACTCTCCACTTTTTCAACATGCTTTCTTCCTCTCTCTTCCCTCCCTCCCTCCCTCCCTCCCTCTCTCTCTCTCTCTCTCTCTCTCTCTCTCTCTCTCTCTCTCTCTCTTTCTCTCTCTCTCTCTCAACTTCCAGTACTTATCTCCCTGTAACATATCCCATCTCTTTATTCTCTCTGACTACAACATATTGTT
This sequence comes from Myrmecobius fasciatus, assembly GCA_023553655.1. NCBI lineage: Eukaryota > Metazoa > Chordata > Mammalia > Dasyuromorphia > Myrmecobiidae > Myrmecobius > Myrmecobius fasciatus. Next base: position 61,256 of record JAJPUD010009595.1, read on the forward strand.
TCCCTCTCTCTCCAACAACCTATCAAATCAATAATCTTTAACATTATTTTTTAGGTTACAGTATTATAACTCCTACTTAATTATCAGTTTCACAATTTTCAACAAATGATAGCCAAATAAACACAACATAACCCATCACAAAATGGATAGGAATCTAACGTAATTTACAGTGATTTCAAACTGTAACATATGCACCAATTAAAATTATTTAAATAAAATCAATACTTTTCCATGTGGTATTCTAACCAGGTATTTCCTTCAAACTGTCAATTATTTCTGCAAATCAATCTTTCTTATCCCATGTATATAAAATCACCTCTTTTCTCCTTTCCTTTGTTTTCTTTTCCTTCAAAACTTTTAAGATTCACAATATAGTTAACACCTAAATAACTCCATAAAACTTATATACATGTTCAAAAGAGCTGATAAAATTTAAAAACATAACTTACAATGTTTATAAATTACCCAATATATGTTTTAGAAGGTAACATATTTCAACTACTTAGGGGGTATGTGACCTCTTCAGGTAAGTTATCAGGACTTTGTTTTAACAAGCTATTTTTAATCTGAATCAAATCAAATACAGCTTTTTTTAAATTAAAAGCTTTTTATTTACAAAATACATGAGTGATTTTTCTACATTGACCTTTGCAAAAAACTTTTTTTTCCCAAGCTTTTCCCCTCCTTCCCCCCGCCCCCCCACCCCTAGATGACAGGTAATCTAATACATGCTAAATATGAAAAATTATATGACAAATCCAATATATCTATACATATCTATACAGTTATCTTACTGCACAAGAAACATCAGATCCAGAAAGAGAAGAAAAAAAAAACGACCTAAGAAGGAAAACAAAATGCATGGAAATATTCACAGAAAGCGTTAAAATGCTGTGTTGTGGTCCACACTCAGTTCCCTCAGGCCTCTCTCTGGATGTATATGACTATCTTCATCGCTGAACAATAGGAACTGGTTTGAATCACATCATTGTTGAAGAAAACCATGTCCATCAGAATTGATCATCGTATAGTCTTGTTGCTGTGTATAATGATCTCCTGGTTCTGCTGATTTCACTCAGCATCAGTTCATGCAGGTCTCTCCAGGCCTCTCTAAAATCATCCTGCTGGTCGTTTCTTACAGAACAAAAATATTCCATAACATTCATATACCATAATTTATTCAGCCACTCTCCAATTGATGGGCATCCTTTCAATTTCCAGTTTCTTGCCACTATAAAAAGGACTGCCACAAACATTTTTGCACATGTGGGTCCCTTTCCCTCCTTTAAGATCTCTTTGGGATATAAGCCCAAGAGAAACACTGCTGAGTCAAAGGGTATGCACAGTTTGATAACTTTTTGAGCATAGTTCCAGATTGCTCTCCAGAATGGTTGGATCTGTTCACAGTTCCACCAACAATGTATCAGTGTCCCAGCTTTCCCACATCTCCTCCAGCAGTTATCATTATCATTTCCTGTCATTTTAGCCAATCTGACAGGTGTGTAGTGGTATCTCAGAGTTGTCTTAATTTGCATTTCTCTGATCAGTAGTGATTTGGAGCACCTTTTCATGTGCCTAGAAATAGTTTCAACTTCTTCATCTGAAAATTGTCTGTTCATATCTTTTGACCATTTATCCATTGGAGAATGGCTTGAATTCTTATATATTTGAGTCAATTCTCTAAAGATTAAAAAGTTGAAACATATAAACAAAAAAATGGATGTAAAAATATTTTCCCAGTTTACTGCTACCCTTCTAATCTTGTCTGCATTCATTTTGTTTGTACAAAAACTTTTTAACTTAATATAGTCAAACTTATCTATTTTGTGATTAATGATGATCTCTAGTTCTTCTTTGGTCACAAATTCCTTCCCCCTCCACAGGTCTGAGAGGTAAACCATCCTATATTGTTCTAATTGGTTTATAATAACATTCCTTATGTACAGATCATGAATCCATTTCGATCTTATCTTGGTATATTGTGTTAGGTGTGGGTCAATGCCCAATTTCTTCCATACTAGTTTCCAATTTTCCCAGCAGGTTTTGTCAAATAGTGAGTTTTTATCCCAAAAGCTGGGATCTTTGGGTTTGTAAAAACTAGATTACTATTGTCATTGAATATTTTTTCCTGTGAATCTAAACTATTCCATTGATCCACTACTCTATTTCTTAGCCAGTACCAAATGGTTTTGGTGACCACTGCTTTATAATATAGTTTTAGATCTGGTACAGCTAGGCCACCTTCATTTGCATTTTTTTTCATTAATGCCCTTGAAATTCTTGACCTTTTGTTTTTCCAGATGAATTTTGTTGTTATTTTTTCTAGGTCAGTTAAATAATTTCTTGGGAGTTTGATTGGTATAGCACTAAATAAACAGATTAGTTTAGGTACTATTGCCATCTTTATTATATTCGCTCGACCTATCCAAGAGCACTTGATGTTTTTCCAATTGTTTAGATCTGACTTTATATATGTGGAGAGTGTTTTGTAGTTTTGCTCATATAGATCCTGACTTTCTCTTGGAAGATATATTCCCAAATATTTTATACTATCGATAGTTATTTTGAATGGAATTTCTCTTTGTATCTCTTGCTGTTGCATTTTGTTGGTGATGTATAAAAATGCTGATGATTTATGTGGATTTATTTTGTATCCTGCAACTTTGCTAAAGTTGTGGATTAATTCTAATAGTTTTTTAGTTGATTCTCTAGGGTTCTCTAAGTAGACCATCATATCATCTGCAAAGAGTGATAATTTGGTTTCCTCATGACCTACTCTAATTCCTTTAATCTCTTTTTCTTGTCTTATTGCCAAGGCTAGCATTTCTAATACAATATTGAATAGTAATGGTGATAGTGGGCAAACTTGTTTCACCCCTGATCTTATTGGGAATGGTTCCAGTTTATCACCATTACATATGATGCTAGCTGATGGTTTTAAGTAGATGCTACCGACTATTTTAAGGAAAAGTCCATTAATTCCTCTACTCTCTAGTGTTTTTCATAGGAATGGATGTTGGATTTCATCAAATGCTTTTTCTGCATCTATTGAGATTATCACATGTTTTTTGTTAATTTTGTTATTGATATAGTCAATTACGTTAATAGTTTTCCTAATATTGAACCATCCCTGCATTCCTGTTATAAATCCTACTTGGTCATGGTGTATTATTCTGGGAATGATTTTCTGTAATCTCTTTGCTAATATTTTATTTAAGATTTTTGCATCAATATTCATTAGGGAGATTGGTCTATAATTTTCTTTCTCTGTTTTTGTTTTACCTGGTTTAAGTATCAGTACCATGTCTGTATCATAAAAGGAGTTTGGTAGGAGTCCTTTATTCTCTGTTTTTACAAATAGTTCGTATAACATTGGAGTTAATTGTTCTTTAAATGTTTGGTAGAATTCACATGTAAATCCATCTGGTCCTGGGGATTTTTTCTTAGGGAGTTGATTAATGACTTGTTCTATTTCTTTTTCTAAAATGGGACTATTTAAGTAATTTATTTCCTCTTCTGTTAATCTGGGCAATCTATATTTTTGTAGATATTCCTCCATTTCACTTAGGTCATCAAATTTATTGGCATAAAGTTGGGTAAAGTAACTCTGATTATTGCTCTAATTTCTTCTTCATTGGTGGAAAGTTCTCCCTTTTCATTTTTGAGACTAACAATTTGATTTTCCTCTTTCCTTGTTCTAATCAAATGAAATAGAGGTTTATCTATTTTGTTGGTTTTTTCATAAAACCAACTTTTAGTTTTATTTATTAATTCAATAGTTTTTTTTTTACTTTCTATTTTATCAATCTCTCCTTTTATTTTTAGGATTTCAAGTTTGGTATTTGATTGGGGGTTTTTAATTTGTTCTTTCTCTAGCTTTTTTAGTTGCAAGCCCAATTCATTCATTTTCTCTTTCTCTATTTTATGCAAATAAGCATCTAGAGATATAAAATTTCCCCTTATTACCGCTTTGGCTGTATCCCACAAATTTTGGTATGTTGTCTCATTATTGTCATTCTCTTGGATGAAATTAGTAATTGTGTCTGTAATTTGCTGTTTCACCCATTCATTCTTTAGGATAAAATTATTTAGTTTCCAATTGCTTTTTGGTCTATTTTCTCCTGGCCTTATATTGCATGTGATTTTTATTCCCTCATGATCTGAAAAAAATACATTTACTATTTCTGCCTTTCTGGATTTGATTTTGAGGTTTTTGTGTCCTAACACATGGTCAATTTTTGTATAAGTTCCATGGACTGCTGAGAAAAAAATTAACTCCTTTCTGTCTCCATTTAATTTCCTCCAAAGATCTATCATACCTAACTTTTCTAACATTTTGTTTAACTCCTTAACTTCTTTCTTATTTATTTTGTGGTTTGATTTATCAAGTTCTGAGAGAGGGAGGTTGAGATCCCCCACTAGTATAGTTTTGCTGTCTATTTCTTCTTGCATCTCTCTGAACTTTTTCTCTAGGAATTTCCTTGCTATACCACTTGGTGCATATATGTTTAGTATTGATATTGCTTCATTGTCTATTGTACCCTTTAGGAAGATATAATTTCCTTCTTTGTCTCTTTTAATTTGGTCTATCTTTGCTTTTACTTGGACAGAGATCAGGATTGCTACCCCTGCTTTTTTTTGTTCACCTGATGCATAATAGATTCTGCTTTAGCCTTTTACCTTCACCCTGTATGTATCTCTATGTTTTAGATGTGTTTCTTGTAAACAACATATTGTTGGATTTTGTTTTTTAATCCAGTCTGCTATCTGCTTCCACTTTATGGGAGAGTTCATTCCATTCACATTTACAGTTAAAATAACTAAATCTCTATTTCCTGCCATTTTATTTACCCTAGCTTATGCTTTTCTCTTTCTTATCCCCTTTCCCTCCTCCCTACTATTTTGCTTTTGATAACCACTTCCCTCAAACAATCCTTCCCCTTTAGAGCCCCACCCACCCCTTTTTTCCCCCTTTCCCTCCTGCTTCCTTATAAGTATGTCTATTATTCCCTCAGAGCCATATCTGATGAGATGGAGATTAACCCTCATTCCCCTCCCTTTTCTCCCCTCAATCATTATAGGTTTTCTTTGCCTCTACATGTGATGTAATTTCCCTTATTTTACCTCCTTTTCCTCTTCTTCCAGTGTTATCCCTTTTCTACCTCTAATTTCTTTTTCAGATTATCATATCATAATAATCATAAAATCACAACAATCATATCATAATGACCATAAAATCACAATAATTATATCAATAATCATAATGTAATAATAGATTCATAAAATCCACCCTCATTCTATAAGTATCTATAACATAAATATAGTTCTCAAGAGTTTTTTTTTCCTTGTTACCTTTCTATGTTTCCCTTGTGTTCTGTGTTTGTAGATCAAATTTTTTGTTCAGTTCTGGTCTTTTCAGTAGAAATAGGTGAAATTCTCCTATATCATTGAATGACCATCTTCTTCCCTGGAAGATAATGCTCATTCTAGCTGGGTAACTTATTCTTGGCTGTAATCCAATTTCCTTTGCCCTTCAGAATATCTGATTCCAGGCCCTTTGATCCTTCAAAGTAGAAGCTGCTAGGTCCTGTGTGATCCTAATTGTGGCGCCCTGATATTTAAATTGTTTTTTTTCTGGCCAAATACAGCTTTAACATTTTTTTGTCTTTCAGTGGTAAAGGTTCAATATTCAATCAAATTCCTAAGACATTATACCCCAAATAAACAGATTTAGCATGCACAAGGCAATAGTAATTATCTCCCACAATTTCAGAATCACAATACCATTTTAAATAAAAACTAATCCCCCAAAATTCAATAGACGAATAAGCCATATCCTTTTTACCATTTAAGTAAGTTTCCTAAATTCTTATTAAATGTTGCAGACAATCTGAATTACCATTTGGATATTATTATTTTTCTTAATACATACAAAACTGGTATTGTCACTGAGTTTATTTTTTTAAGCAATTGACATTAGCTTCTTTTGTTCTCTCTCTTATCTCCCCCTATTCAGAGCTACAACTTGATTTAGATAAGGTTTTATTGCTCTCCCCCCTTTTCTTTTAACAGGATTTTTGAAAAGACTGATTTTCTGCCAGATTTTTAAAAGCAGCCAAGTGTTCTGTTTTTTCTTTTTTCTTCCAAATTAGTGCAAACAGATTACAATTAAGTCCAATAAGAAGGCAACACTCATAAGCAATTTTTTTATGCTAAGCACCTTTGCAATATTGAAATGACCAATAGCCAGATTTCTAAATCATTGTTCTTAAAATTTAACAGAACTCCTTAAATCAACACAACAGACAGACGAGTCACAAACACAGATCAGTTAGACACAACATTTAACAAATACAAATTAGGGGCAAATTCCTGATATCTCAGGAGTGCTGTGAGAGAGTTTTCAGATTGACAATCTCTCCCTCCTAGAAACTCAAATTGAGCCTTTAAATAGGCTTCCTGTCTAGTGCGCTCTCTGCCTTCATAGAGAGTGCCCAGATGTAAAAAAAAAATACCCAGAACTAAATTAGGCACCGAGATTTGTGCCCAAAGGCATCCAGACCAAGTTGTACTTTTAAAAAGCACCCAGATTTGTGCCAAACAGGCATCCGAATTTGTGCCTGAAGACACCCAAACCAGATAGTGCCACATAACATGCCATTGGCACTTCCCAGAGTTATATGGCTTGTCAACTCAACTGTATCTGGGGACCCAAAGTGCTAGCACCCAAATAGAACAGAAAACTTACCTCCAGAGGGTTTCAAACTAGGTTATCCACTGTAGCTGAAATAGAGGTGTCGGCAGCATTGAGTTCTTGCTGGGAGTGGAACTGGTCTCTCTGTGGGATTCTAGAAGAATCCGGGTCAATGCACCTTCCCCCATCTCCCATCTCCCCCCCTCCAACCTCACACCTGCTGTTCCCTAATCCCTAATCTTGCTCTCAGATCTCATCTCCCTGTGGCCTCCAAAAATGTAATGCCGAAAAAACTGAGGAAAGACGGGGATTGGGTTTTTAATATTGATGAAATTTAATAGTGGAGAATTTGGGGCTAGAGGTTGAATGGGATTCATGTCCAGAAGATGTTTGACCCCTAGCCGGTTGAATGGGATTCTTGTCTCAAAGCATCCAGCCAAGCAATTAATTCCAGACTTTTATAGGGCTCCAGCTATCAGAGAAATAAAGGCAAGGAGGAGGGGCAGAATACTAGGTGAGTGGATGAGCCATAATTTCAGGAAAGGATCATAATTTCATTCTGAAAGGATGGGGGTCAAGAAGGAGGTTGAGGGCAGGAGACAGGAGTCTTAGGGGGAAATCCCAGCAGGCATTTGAGATAACCACCTGGAGTTTTATGACTCACTGGAATGTAAGAGTAGCTAGAGCTTCATGGGGTAAGGAAGGGAGGATGGCCATAATAATTTTATTCAGGGCATAGCATAATAATTCAGAGAAACTGAGGCCTTACAGTACCATTTGAAAATTTATGACACTTCCCCTCCTCCATTTTACCCAATCTCAGTCATCCATATCAGATTTCTAGCTTTGGCAGGTAGCTCTTGGTGAGTGAACTCTGAATTCTTGACCAATGATAAGGGAGTAGAATTTGATCTCCTCCTCTTCCCATCTCACCTTATGGTTTGGGGTGAGGAAAAATGGCTTTTACAAAGTAAGCAGGCTTGAATAACTGTGATCTGCCTGGTAGATTTTATTAATTTATTTTGCACCCCACTTTCCCCAAATTCACCTCTCTTCCAAACTTTGCTACATATTTGCTATATAGAAATATATCAAGGACACTCCAATTCTTCTGATCATCCAGGTTTACAAGTAAACTCCTCACTCTTTTTCACCCCATCTATTCAATAAGTTTTTAAATCTTGTAATTTCTGTCTCCACATCTATTCTGCTGCCTCTATTCACATAACCACTTCATTATTTTAACTTGGACCACTGCAATAGTCTTCCAATTGGTCTCTGCATTCTCTCTCCTCCCCAATCTAGCCTCTACATAACTGCCAAAGTTATTTTTATAAAGCCCATCTCCCTTCCTCCTTGGTTTCCTCTTGATTCTGAGATAATGATGATGATGAAGAAGATGAGAATAGCTAACATTTATATAACACTTACAACATGCCAAGTACTGTGCTCAAGCACTTTATAACTATTATCTCTTTTCATCCTTACCAAAAGCCTGGGAAGTGGATGCTATTACTTTTACTTTACAGATGAGGAAACAGGCAAACAGAGATTGATTTAGCTTTATTTTATATATTGTTATAAGACAAAGTATGGAGAAACATCAGTTGGCACATAGAAAAGAAAGGAACTATGGCACTATGACAGTTAAAAATCTGGGAATAGAATATGATATCTGTAATCAGAAAGACTTAACTTCCTGAGTTGAAAACCAGCATCAAACACTTAGTAGCTGTGTAATTCTTGACAAGTCCTTTTTGCCTCAGTTTCCTCTTCTGTAAAATGAGTTGGAGAAGAAAATGGTAAGCCCCAAATGGGGTCACAAAGAGTCAGATGTGACTGAATAACCACAAATGGGATACTAAAATGATCCAAATTCCCATACTACTTATAATCTAGAAAAAATACAGTCTGGGCCAGTGGAGCCAAGACGACAGAGTGAAGACATGACTCTGTGTGACTTCCTCTGACCTGCTCTCAAACCAACAGCAGATTAAGCCTCTGAACTGGTTCTGTAGTCAAAGCGGCCCCAAATATTTGGAGTACAACACATTCCCAGAAGAAGCTACCTTGGAGGAGTTTCAAAACAGGTCTGTTTCAGACGGGAGAGGGCTGATCAGTTTGCCTGGCTCAGATGGCAGCTCTGGGAGAAGTCAGGAAGCTGGGTTGGGACTTAGTGCGGCAGTTTCCAAAGACCTGGGAAGTTTCTGGAAAGCTCTTAGGCCACCCTGCCCTGGTTGTGGGCAGGTACTTTGGCAGATTTGCCTATTGTAAAAGGTAGATTGTAACCCACTGCAAATGCTGGACCTAGCCGGGATAAACCAGCACTAGAACTCAATCAGTGGAACTGCACCAGGGCAAATTAAAGCAGCTGTCACTCCTTTGCTTTGGACAGACCTCAAGCCTTAAAAAATAAATAAAAAAGAACTCTTGTCATAGACAGCTTTTATGGAGAGAGAGAACAGACCTCAGATCCTGAGGTTCCTAAAGGTAAAAGCAACTCCAAAGGAAGGAGCAAAGGTAGACATGAGCTGATCTCCATTGCACAAGGCTTTCCTAGAAGATTGCTTTTAAAGAATCTCAAAAGAGAGTTAGAAGAAAAATGGGGAAATGAAATGAGATCACTGCAAGAAGGAATGAAAAAAGCATATAATTCTCTACAAAAGAAAGACAAAAAAGACATCAATTAACTGAAAAAACAAAATTGGTGAACTAGAAAAAGTATGCAATTAACAAATTGGCCAATTACGAAAGGAGTTTAAAAAGGTAACTGAAGAAAATAATACATTAAAAATTGGAATTGAACAAATGGAAATGAATGAATCACTAAGACTTCAAGAATCAGTTAAAAAAACAACAAAAAAAGAAAAAAATAGAAGAAAATATAAAATATCTCCTAGGAAAAACAACTGACTTGGAAAATAGATCTAGGAGAGACAATCTAAGGATTATTGGACTTCCTGAAAGCCATCATGAAAAAAAGAACCTAGATTCTATCTTCTAGGAAATCATGAAAGAAAACTGCCCTGATGTTTTAGAATCAGAAGGCAAAATCCCCATCAAAAGAATTCACCCATCACCTCCTGAAAAAGACCCCAAAATTAAATCTCCAAGTACTATCATGGCTAAATTTCAGGATTATCGCTCCAAGGAAAAGATATTGCAAGCAGCTAGAAAGAAACAATTCAAATACTGAGAAACTGTTATTAGAATCACCCAAGATCAGCTTCCACCCTGAAGGATCAAAGGGCCTGGAACCAGATATTCCAAAAGGCAAAGAAACATAGATTACAGCCAAGAATAAGCTATCCAGCTAGAATGAGCATTATCTTCCAGGGAAGAAGATGGACATTTAATGATATAGGTGAATTTCACCTATTTCTAATGAAAAGACCAGATCTGAACAAAAAATTTGACCTCCAAACACAGAACTCAAGACAAGCACGAAAAGGTAAAAAGAAAAGAACTCTTGAGAACTATATTTCTACTATGGGTATACTTAAAGAATGGGGATATAATTTGATTGTGCTTTGATAATATGAAAAAGAAACCAGAAATGGAAGGGGTATCATACTGGAAAAAAGAGGGAAAAGGAGGTAAAATAAGGTAAAAATAAGGTAAAATCTCATGAAGAGGCAAAAAAAACCTAATATAATTGAGAGAAAGAAGGGAGGGGGATGAGCACTGTGTGAATCTTACTCTCATCAGATTGAGCTCTAAAAGAGTATATCAGACACATTTGTTTTCACAGAGAAACTTGTCCCTCCTTTTAGGGAAGTGGGAGGAAAAGGAGGAAAAGAAAGGGAAAGACTAATAGAAGGGAAAATAGAAGAATTAGGGGAAAATGTAAAAAAATTTGGAGGGACTCTAAAGGAGGGAGGACTGTCTGAGGGAGGTGGTTATCAAAAGCAAAATACTGGGGAGGGGGAAGGGAGAAAGGGGAAAGGAAAGAGAAAAACAACTTTGGGTAAATAAGATAGCAGGAAATACAGAATTAGTTATTTTAACTGTGAATGTGAATGGGATGAACTCTGAGAAAGCGGAAGGGGATAGCAGACTGGATTAAAAGCCAGAATGCAGCAATATGTTGTTTACAAGAAACAAATTTAAAGCATAGAGATACATACAGAGTGAAGGTAAAGGGCTGGAGCAGAATCTATTACACTTCAGGTGAACAAAAAAAAAGCAGGGTAGCAATCTTGATCTCAGATCAAGTAAAAGCAAAGATAGATCTAATTAAAAGAGATAAGGAAGGAAACTATATTTTACTAAAGGGTGCCATAGATAATGAAGCAATATCAATACTAAATATATATGCATCAAGTGGTAAAGCATCCAAATTCCTAGAAGAGAAATTAAGAGAGATGCAAGAAGAAATGGACAGCAAAACTATACTAGTGGGGGAGCTCAACCTTGCTCTCTCAGAATTAGATAAATCAAACCACAAAATAAATAAGAAAGAAGTTAGGGAGGTAAACAAAATGTTAGAAAAGTTAGGTATGATAGATCTTTGGAGAAAATTGAATGGAGCTAGTAGGGAGTTCACTTTTTTCCCTGGGATTCATGGAGCTTATACAAAAACTGACCATGTGTTAGGGCATAAAAACCTCAAAATCAAATGCAGAAAGGCAGAAATAGTAAATGCATTTTTTTCAGACCATGATACAATAAAAACCACATGCAATATAAGGCCAGGAGAAAATAAACCAAAAGTTAATTGGAAATTAAATAATCTAATCCTAAAGAATGAATGGGTGAAAGAGCAAATCTTCCACACAATCAATAATTTCATCCAGGAGAATGACAATAAGGAGACAACACACCAACATTTGTGGAATTACAGCCAAAGAAGTTATAAGAGATAATTTTATATCTCTAGATGCTTACTTGAATAAAACAGAGAAAGAGAAGATCAATGAATTGGGCTTA
>JAJPUD010009596.1:0-10562 GCA_023553655.1 Myrmecobius fasciatus
TGAATCAGGAGTGCCAGGACTCATCTCAAAGCACACAATCCATTGTACGTTTAGACTAGCAAACGTTTGCCTGACAAATGGATCTCAAGTAGGTCCAGCAATTAGTAAGTTTGGTTACAGGATTCTTATAGGACTCCCGGAGCTCAGGGAAACAAAGAGCTCACGAGGCCAAAGGAGGGGTAGGGTGATTGGGGGGCATTTGAGTTCCAGGAAAGGACTATCAATTCAGTTCTGACAGGTAGGGGGCGGAGGAAGTACGACAAGCCTGGAAAAGGAACTGGAAGACAGTAAGTCTGAAGCCAACAGATAAGGTATATGTCGAGATGGACCATCTGGATGACTCCTTTGGAAAGTGAGTCCAATTATTTCTGATGGTCAGGAAGTGTGTGTGTGTGGGGGGGGTTACTACTGAGGCAGAAAAATTAAGGGAAACTGAAACAGAGCAATTTAGGGAAACTGAGACATGGAACTGTGGCACAACAGAACAAGTTATTTAACTTTTCAGTATTACAGGTACAGCTCTGTGGTGCAATGGGTAGAGCATTGGCCCTGTAGTGAGGAGAGTCTGAGTTTCAAATTTCAACTCAAACACTAAACTATGTGACCCTAGGCAAGTCACTTAATTCCATTTGCCTCATTTCCTCATATGTAAAACGAGCTGGAGAAGGAAATGGCAAACCACTTCAGTATCTTGATCAAGAAACTCCAAATGAACGAGACTGAAAGGACTCAACAAACTTACACATACTCTAAAATGATGTTATTTTTTTAAAAAAGTGCTTATTTCTATTGGGAGAAAAAAATTTCCTTATGTATGATTTCCCTTTGTCAAGGAAATCATAGGTTCAATCCCTATCATTTTTTTCTTCTGAAAGCAAAGGGTGAATGATACCAAAACCAAAACAAAACAAAAGCAAATAACCCCCTCACACTAAAATAGACTCTTTAGATTGTAAGATCTTTGAGAATAGTGTCTGTAAAGTATCTATATTTGGATTAAAAAATAGTTCTATGTCTAAAGTTGGAAAGAACTTCAGAGATCATTTGATCTAAACCCTTCTTCCCTCCATTTTACTAATCATTAAATTGAATTGAATTGAGCCTGATGGTTAATCTATTTCTTAATAACATCAACTTGCTCTATGACAAAATAAAAATAAGAACCTTAAAAAATAGCTTGGAAAAGCATTTGTTTCACTTTTAATAGGAATAATTGATATGATACATGTACGATTTCTTGGTGAATTGTATGTTTTATTTGTATCTCTTGCCTCCTAGTGGCCACTGAATAGATTATCTAAAAAAAACAGTTGAAAAAGGCTGAATTTTGTGAATGATCTAAGTCATAGTAAGGACAACAGTAAGATAGAACAGTTTTGAAAAACTACTTTTTATTTTTTTACATGTAATCAGAATAGGAAATCTTTAAACCTTACCCAAATAAGTCTTGTCTTCAACATCTCTATGCCTCCACCTAATCTCTTATTCTTCCCTTCAGTATCAGCTTTTCTTTTTACTTTTTGCTAAATTCACTTCAAAAAGTATTTATGAATTACATACACATAGATCTATAATTATACATTATGTAGGCATGTATGTAGGAATATGTGACATATGTTCATGTAACTGTAGTCAATCTAAAATTTTATCATGGGTTTGCTCTTAACTCTTCTACCACTATAGTTTAAACCCTCATCCCTTCCTGCTTGGATTTCTATAAGAGCTTACTAGTTGGTTCCTCGCCCCCACTCCCAAGATATTCTACAGACTGCCATTAAACTCATCTTTTTTTCTTTTCTTTTTTTGGAGAAATTGGGATTAAGTGGCCTCTCCAGGATCACACAGGTAGTCAGAGGCCAGATTTGAACTTAGGTCTTCTTGACTATACGCCAGTGCTCTATCCCACCACCCAGCTGCATCCAAACTAATCTTATTTGAAATATCACTTTTGGGGCAGCTAGGTGGCACAGGGGATAGAGCGCCAGTTCTGAAGTCATGAAGACCTGAGTTCAAATCTGGCCTCAGATACTTAATACATCTAAGCTGTGTGACCTTGGGCAAGTCACTTATCCCCAATTGCCTCAGCAAAAAAGAAAGAAATGTCACTTTCATCATAGCATTACTTTGCTTTAAGACTTATTATTTTTCCCCAGTTGTCCATAAGACCTCTTGGCTTTGATTTCTAAGTTCTCCACATTTTGAAATCACCTGGCTTCCATTTTAATTACAGAAGAGGAAGTATGATTTCAAAAAGACTTACAGATTTCTCTACAAAGAAAATGAAAAGTGAGTCCTTATATCTATCGTAAATTTTAGAGTTCCTTCTTCTGCCCTTCAACCCCAACTTTCTTTAAACTGCTTAAAAGTTAACTGGAAAAAATTAGAAAAGAGGACATCTCTTGGAATATGTGCAAAAGATGATCTTTTTTCTGGCCAACTACATGTACTAGGTCAATACTTGTCCAAATTGTGCTTGTGATTCAATATGAAAGGACAATAAAGGAAAATTACCCCATTTTGAGTGTTCTCTTCTTTTCCAACTTTGAATCTTATTCAAATTATTTTAAATGGTTTTCTGAAAAAAAAAATAGGGGGAAAGACAACTTGCTCTATTCCTTCACCCCAGCCTTCATATGGATGTGAACATATGGTATGCTATTAAAGGATGTCTTTTCCAGTCATGCCTGAGCCTGGGTTTTAGGATACCTCTTTTGCATTTTTTCTTTCTCATTCTTAGGCAAATTATTATCTATCCCCAAAATGGATATGTCCAGGTTTGAAGAGAACTATATGAGTTTAAGGATCTAGAGTTCCTGGGTCTTTTTGGTCACAACTGTCTATTCAGTCTCTGACCAAAATATACTCAGCAATACTCAAATACTTTTAAAGGAGATTATCACAAATAAAATAATTAGTTCAAACTTTCTCCATTTTTACCAGAAGACATGGACCAGAAATTGTTTCAATCATGCAGAAATTGTTGAATAGCTGCTTTATGTTCTAATGAAACTTAAGTACCAATTTTCCAAGAGGCTATTACAGAACCTATATGTTAAGTTATCAAATCCTGTTTTAAGTTGCTATGTCAAAGCATGCTGCAAGTCCATTTTATCCATTAGTATTTCTTATTTTTTATGTAGGAAATATTATATTCAGAATTCAGCGGAGTTTTTATAGGGAAAATATTTTATATGCCTTAAAATGCTATAAAAATGTGTCATTATTATGCTTATGATAATAATTATTAATATTATTGTGTCTCAGTTGTTCATTTCATTCTGACTTAAAGAAAAAACATAAAATCATAAGATAAGGTAGCTTCCCCAAGCACTGCAAAACCATCTATTATTTTTGTATTATGCATATGCCCTATCAGGAATTATGTCAGAAGAAAATAATATGTGTGTATATGAAAATTCATGTTTAGCTCTTAGTTGTTCCATCTATAAATACAAAATAGCTGCAATACATCATGTTTAAGGTCCCTTCCAATTCTAAAATGCCACAAATCCAAAATGTGAATCAAGTGGTTAGGCAATTTGTAGCTACTGAGAAAATAAGCATGAGACCCTTAGATCATTTTTGTACTCTTTCTTACCTTTTTCTGAATTTTAAAATTATAGAACCCATGACATTCTAATAATGGGTTATATTAATAAACTTCTTTCAGTTTTTGTTTGATTTTTAAAAAACATGTAACTATTCCAAGTGAAGGTTTTAACTAGACATTTTCATCAACATGCAACCCTTTTCCCTGGAGGTTATATGAGTGGGGAAACTAAACATGATTCCTGGTTTGAAATTTTTGTAAGAATGAAACTTTTAGGAAGCAAGAACTAATTTGTACCTTTCAATATAAAAAATATTCTCCTATACTCCTGCTTGGGGGCAGGTATGGAGAGGTTCTATCACCCCTAATAATAATTACTTGACTCTCAAGAGTCTTACTTTTTTAAATGAGAGATTTAGAAGCTTTCCTGCTTTCCTACTTCCCTGAATCACTTTTCTCATTTACTTCAGAAGAGTTAGGTATATATAGACAGAATTGCTGGAACTGAGAACACTGAGTGAAGATGAAGAAAAGGTTCAGTGGGTCAAACTCTGCTCTTTCTTCTTCTTTCACAATAGCTAACCTCCCAGAATTATTGAGAGGCTCAAATGAGACAATATTTGTAAAATGTTTAGCTTGATGTCTGGCACATAATAGGAGTTACAAAAATATTAGCTATCATCATTGTCTCTAGGTCAGATTGGGATTCTTAATTTTTTTTTTTTATGTCATAGACTACTTGGACAATCAGATGAAGCCTATGGATCCCTTCTCAAAACAGTATTTTTAAATTACAAATTAAGATACAAAGGATTACAAAGGAAGCAAATTATATTGAAATATAATTGGCAAAATATATTTTTTAAATTGATGGACTTCAGATCAAGAAGTGCTACCTTAGCTAGGTGGCACAGTGGATAGAGCACCAGCCTTGAAGTCAGGAGGACCTGAGTTCAAATGTGGTCTCAGACACTTAACATTCCCTAGCTGTGTGACCCTGGGCAAGTCACTTAGCCCCAATTGCCTCAGCAAAAAAAAAAGAAAAAAAAGAAGTGCTGCCTTAGAAAGACTCAAAGGAATGAAAGAAAAACTGTGCATAGAAGAACTATTTAGGTAAATAGGGCAATATTTTTGCTTTTTAAACTTGCCTTTATAGCAGAGTTTGTTTTTTTCAAAATTGTGGGGCATTATCTTTGGAGATTCAGTGAAAACAAAGTTTAAATCAAAGTTAACAGAAGTTCAGACTAACACCCTTCAGTAGACTAACTGCCAAAAGAATATAGTACAGTGATTATTTAGTATGGTGTCTTTAGTTAAGGCTGTATTTGAGTGAGTTACATGTCAAATTTCTACACAATCACCATCAATTGCTGACAAAAACAAAAGCCTCAAACTTATTTTCAAGGATTCTTAACCTGGAACTCATAAACTTTAAAATATACTGTGAAAACTCTTTCAACATAATTGTTTTTCTTTGAATTCATATTTTATGTTTTTATTATTCATTATGTTTTTATTTGCTTTCATTGTCCATCTTTATAAAGGGGAATAAATCATCCTGCAACAATCATGGGGGGGGAGTGGTGAGAAAGGGGTTTCTCTCTCCTAGTCGTTGCTGGCAAGACATTTTTTTCCCAAATCAAGAAGCAAAGATTTTATTATACTGCTAAGAGCAGGCTGAATTCGTAAAGGATTTTGGCGAGGAAAATAGAACTTTAGCAAATAACAAGGGGAAAGATAAGTTTCTTAAAGGAACTCACAATTAACCAGGATGAAGATATTATTAAGGAAAAGATGCCATTAAGATGTAGCAAGTAGGGAATTATGCCATTAACTGACAGGCTAACACTATAAATTAAGGTCCTACTAGGTGTTAGCTATATTTCCGTTTAGCTAGCAGACTAACTCTTAAGAGGAGTTAGCCATAACAAGGAAAAAGACTCTATTAGGCATGGCAAGTTGAAGGTTTACAGTGATGGGCTAACCCTAAAAAGGAGTTAGCAAATTAATAAGCTACAGGTAGATTCTCTTACAGTGGAAACAGAATCTGGGAAGTGGGGAGAGGGGAGAGTTGGTATCACATCTTGACTTTCTGATTAGAGAGAGTGACTGTGGAGTCATAATGATTTTGTCAATACAAAAAATTCAGCTAAGAATCCTTTGGAACCTCCACATGGGGTGGGACTTCAATAAAAGTCCACTTGAACAAAAGGGCAAATCAGAATCAAAGGCCCCCTTATAATCCCTGATTTCCTCAGGGAGTAGCTAGGCTTCCAGATTATATACAATAATTCACTCTGTTAATGTGCTGGCAAGATTCCTGGCAGAGTTCTGCTTAACAGGCTGATCCTACCTCTGGAAGATCATCTGGTGGAGAGCTAGTGTAGTTTCAGAAGAGGTCAAGGAACAGTCAAATATAGTGATTGCTGCCCAACAACTCCAAGAGAAATTCCAGGAATGGAACAGAGGTCTACATATAACATTTGTAGATCTGACTAAGGATTTTTGATACTGTCAATTCTGAGGGCTTATGGGAAATTATGCCAAAATTTGGTTACCCAGAAAAGTTCATCAGTAATGGCATCCTTGCCTGGGTTTTGAATAATGGACAATACTCTGATGCTTTCCCAGTCAAAAATAGAGCGAAACAAGGCTATGTGCTTGCTCCCATGCTTTTTAGAATGATGTTGTCAGGGTTAGCTACTGCCCTAATAGCAAATTCTTCAACTTGAAAAGGCTACAAGCCAAAACTAAAGTGGAGGGAGTGTTGGTCCATGACTTTTTTTTTTTTTCTTGCAGATGACCGTATACTCAATGAAGCCTCTGAAGGTTAGACATAACAAAGTATGGGATAAATTCTCTGCTGCTTGTGCTACCTTTAGCTTAACAAGGGAGAGGCAGAATCAGGAGGACAGAGTGAACCCAATGTCTCCCTAAACTGCTCCAAATTTCTTTAAATAATGACCCTAAATAAAATTTAGAACATGAGAACATCAAAAAAAGACAGAGCAGAATTTTTTTCCAGCCAAAGACAACTTAGAAGATCAGCAGAAAAGGTCTGTGACATCAGGGTGAGAGTCCAGCATGTAGTCCCAGTACAGGCTGTGCCAGCACAGCCCCAGCCCCAATCCCAGGGACTGAGCATCAGCAAAACAGAACTCTATTGATTTAGCACGCTAGATCTTACTAGATCAGTGGAACAGAGATATTCCTAACAGTTCCAGAACAAAAAAGAGTGCTTGTAGTCAGGTTCCTGGAGGGATCTCTGAAAACAGCTGCACAAAACTATTGAAGCAAGGGACAATGCATTTTCCATCCTGGAAACAAGGACCTACTTTAAGAA
Organism: Myrmecobius fasciatus; assembly: GCA_023553655.1. Taxonomy (NCBI): domain Eukaryota; kingdom Metazoa; phylum Chordata; class Mammalia; order Dasyuromorphia; family Myrmecobiidae; genus Myrmecobius; species Myrmecobius fasciatus. Next base: position 6,894 of record JAJPUD010009596.1, read on the forward strand.
GGAGTTAAAAGTCAAGTAATAGGCTAGGAAAATGAGCAGACAACAAAAAAAGGTGTCTGACAATAGAAAGTTACTATGGTGACAAAAAGATCAAAACACATACTCAAAAGAAGATAAAGTCAAAAGCTCCTACATCCAAAGTCTCAAAAAAAAAAAAAAAGAGTAGGCACAAGCTATGGAAGAACTTGATTTTGAAAATCAAGTAAGAGAGATGGAGGAAAAATTAGAAGAACTGAGAGTTGTGCAAAAGGAAATTTTTTTTAAAAAGGAGAAGAATGCCTTAAAAAGCAAAACTGGCCAAATGGGAAAGGAGGTACAAAAGCTCACCGAGGAAAAAAATTCTTTAAAAATTAGAATTGAGCAAATGGAAGCTAATGACTTTATAAGAAATCAAGAAGGAAAAACAAAAGAAAAAATTGAAAAAAAAAGTGAAATATACTATTGAAAAAACAACTAACCTGGAAAACAGGAGAAGGCATTTCATAATTATTGATCTACCTGAAAGTCACAATCAAAAAACAAATAAAAGAGCCTGGACTTCATCTTTCAAGAAATTATCCAGGAAAAATGTCCTAATATTCTAGACAGAGGAGACAATAAACAGAGGACACAGTGTGAGTTGAATATGAACAGACAATATCTTTAAAAATAATTTTAATAATAGCTTTTAGTTTTCAAAATGCATTCAAAGATAGTCTTCAACAAGGTATACTATATTTTAAAAAATGAAATTAAGGAGTGAGAAAGTAATATACTTGGAGAAAGAGGAAAAGAAAAGTGGAATGGTGTAAATTATTTGCCATAAAAAGGGGCAACAAAAAGCTTTTACAGTGAAGGGAGAGTGAGTGAACCCTACTCTCATAAGATTTGGCTCAAAGAGGAAATAATGTACACATTTGATATACCCTGCAAGAAAGTAGAAGGGAAATGGGATATGGGAAGGGGGGAGGATGATAAAAGAGAAAATATATTGGAGGAAGGAATGGTCAGTAACAAAACACTTTTGAGAACAGACAAAGTAAAAGGAAAGAGGGAACAGAATAAATGAGAAGAAATATAGTTTGCAATACTTATTGTAAAAAGAATTTTAATGCAAGTTTCTCTGGTAAGGCCCCATTTCTGAAACATCGTGGAAACAAACAAATTTAGAAAAAAATGGGTCATGCCCCAATTGAGAAATGATCAAAAAATATGATTCATACCCAAAAAACCCATAAATTCATATGTATCCTTTGACTAAACAATACTGCTACTATGCATTAATTCCAAAAGAGATTTTTTTAAAAGAAAGAAAGAAATATATACACAAAAATATAGCAGATCTCTTCTCAGAACAAAAAATTGGAAATTGAGGGAATGCCCATTAAAATTAGGGAATGGTTGAATATATTGTGATATGTGATTGTCAGGGAATATTATTAATAGTTCTATGGAGGATTTCCAGGGGTGGAGCCAAGATGGTGGAGATCAGACAGGAGTCTCTGTAACCTCCTCTAACCTTCCCTCAAACCAACAACATATGAAGCCTCTAGACTGATTTTGAAGCAAAAAATCCACAATATCTGGAGGACAACACAATTCTAGAAGAAGATACTCTGGAAGAACTTCAAAACAGGTCTGTTTTAATTGGGCAGGGGGGTGGTCTGCTGAACCCAGACTGCAGCACAGGGAGACCAGGGCAGGGATCTGGAGCAGGACGCTGGAACAGGAGTTGGAACAGGAGTTGAAACAGGAGTGGGAGCGTTGTGCTTTTCACACACCTGGGAGTCTTCTGGGGGCCTCTTGGGCCAATCTGTCCTGATTGTGGGCAGGTGGTTTGGAGGGTCTGCCTTTTGTGGGGTCTAGGTTGTGAACCACTGAACCCCTGACCTAGCTGCCATTAGACAGCACCCTAGGGCAATCAATCAATCAGCAGGACTGATCAGCACCTGAAATAATTCAATCAGCAGAACTGCCCAGTACCTGAAATAACTCAATCAGCAGAACTGCCCCAGGGCAAATTAAAGCAGCTGTCGCACCTTTGCCTTAAACAGAACTCATACCTTTAAAAAAAAAGTGAATAAAAAACCAAAAAGAGCTCTCACCATAGACAACTTTTATGGAGAGACGGAAGAACAGACCTCAAATCCTGAGGCCCCTAAAGGTAAAGCAACTCCAGAAAAAACCCCAAAGAGAGACATAAACGGGTCTCCATGTCACAAGGCTTTCTTTGAAGATTGCATAAAAAATCTTGAAAAAGAGTTAGAAGAAACGTGGGGAAACAAAATGAGATCACTGCAAAATAAAATAGAAAAAATGGAAAAAGAATGCAATGAACAAAAAAATGTAATTGGTCAATTGCAAAAGGAACTAAAAACAGTAACTGAAGAAAATAAGACATTAAAAATTAGAATCAAATAATTGGAAATGAATGACTCATCAAGACTTCAAGAATCAGTCAAACAAAAACAAAAAAAATGAAAAGATAGAGAAAAACATGAAATATCTCCTAGGAAAAACAACTGACCTGGAAAATAGATCTAGGAGAGACAATCTAAGGATTATAGGGCTTCCTGAAAGCCATGAGGAAAAAAAGAACCTAGACACTATCTTCCAGGAAATCATAAAAGAAAACTGCCCTGATATTCTAGACCCAGAAGGCAAAATACTTATTGAAACAATCCACCGATCACCTCCTGAAAGAAACCCAAAATTAAGTCCCCCAGAAATATCGTGGCTAAATTCCAGAATTATCATACCAAAGAAAAGATATTGCGAGAAGCCAGAAAAAAACAATTTAAATATCGGGGAGCCACAATTAGGATGACACAGGACCTAGCAGCTTCTACTTTGAAGGATCAAAGGGCCTGGAATCAGATATTCCAAAAGGCAAAAGAACTTGGATTACAGCCAAGAATAAATTACCCAGCTAGAATGAGCATTATCTTCCAGGGAAGAAGATGGTCATTCAATGACATAGGAGAATTTCACCTATTTCTACTGAAAAGACCAGAACTGAACAAAAAATTTGATCTACAAACACAGAACACAAGAGAAACATAAAAAGGTAACAAGAAAAAAATAAAAAACTCTTGAGAACTATATTTATGTTACAGATACTTATAGAATGATGGTTGATTTTATGAATCTATTATTACATTATGATTATGATATGATTATTGTGATTTTATGATTATTATGATATGATAAACTGAAAAAGAAATTAGAGGAAGAAAAGGGATAACACTGGAAGAAGAGGAAAAGGAGGTAAAATAAGGGAAATTATATCACATGTTGAGGCAAAGAAAACCTATAATGATTGAGGGGAGAAAAGGGAGGGGAATGAGAATTGGGTTAATTTCCATCTCATCAGATTTGGCTCAGAGGGAATAATAGACGTACTTATAAGGAAACTGGAGGGAAAGGGGGAAAAAAGGGATGGGTGGGGCTCTAAAGGGGAAGGATTGTTTGAGGGAAGTGGTTAACAAAAGCAAAATAGTAGGGAGGAGGGAAAGGGGATAAGAAAGAGAAAAGCATAAGCTAGGGTAAATAAGATGTCAGGAAATACAGAATGAGTTATTTTAACTGTGAATGTGAATGGAATGAACTCTCCCTTAAAGCAGAAGCAGATAGCAGAATGGATTAAAAACCAGAATCCAACAATATGTTGTATACAAAAAACACATCTAA
>JAJPUD010009596.1:21611-31831 GCA_023553655.1 Myrmecobius fasciatus
AGGGCTTCAGGTCACTCACAGATCCCCTGTTTTCCAAAGGTTGGAGATTTGCTAGGTAATTTTCTTTTTATTTTTTTCTTCTACAAAGCAAATGTGACCAAAGACAACAAAAATAACAATGAGTTTTATATCCACTTGTGATAAGTCATTCTTCTTTTATTTTAAATTTTCTAGATAAATTGCTAGTCTGGAGGAATAGCTGCAAGAGATGGACAGGGTCATTTCTTTGACTCAAAGGGCCAGTTGTATGGGACTCTCTATTTCTCAGTGAAAACTGATTACTTAATGTCCATACCTGGGTAGGGAAGGGGGAGTTGATGAGAATCAGAGAAAAGAGAGATCTGGCTACTCAGAGCTTACTATAGAGACTGTTTTTTGCCTCTTTTATATCTTTAGCATTTATCATAGTGTCTGGCATTATAGTATGTATATAATAAACAGTCATTTACTGATTGACAAATGAGGTATGGGTTGATGCTTCCTTAAGGAAATCAAGAACAGTTATCCTAAATTAGTCATTTTTCCTCATGAAAAGGAGTAAGCATTTATTGTTGTATAATGTATACATTAGATTCTTTAAGGTAAACTTTTTCTAGCATTCAGGTACCCCTAACCAAAGTATGAAGTAATGATCACAATGTTAGAATTACAAGAAACAAATCATTCATTGGATAGATTGGTTTTTGTAGTTGATACGCTTTGGTTTTAAAAGATGTTTAGGAAGAGGTTGAGAAAACGATGAAAGCAGCAATCAACTGGGCATTTGGTTCTTTTGGAACTGTCTAAAGTAACATGGTCTTACCATTCAGTTTGGGGATCAACTGCATGAAAGAGTGAGAGGATGAACTTGAATTTGGACAGATAAGAAAAGAGATACTGAGTCAAGAGATCTTCAAACTGATTCAATAAGGCACAAATAGAGGTCTACAAGTTCCCAGATTCCAGTAGTTGCAGTGCTGTCAGAGTCTAGTTGTGTGTGACAATATAGACAGGCACCTCCCTGTTAGGGATAATAATAGGGGAAATTAAATTAACTAGGAACAAAGTAAGAGATGCTCTTCCAGAAGTGTGATAAATATGAGAGCAAAAAGAGCTGTTTTTCTGCTATATTCTTTTTTTGGAGCTTGATTAACTTATAACTCACCTCACCAACATATGTCCATGCCTGAATTCTCAGAGGTGGTTGGTGCTGATCATAAAATCTAAGTATTTAGATCTGTAAGGAATCAGATATTGAGTCTAGTTTTGTCATTCAATAGATGAAGAAACTGAGGATCAGAGATTAAGTGGATTTTCCAGAATCAAACAGCTACTAAGAGTTTGAAGAGGGATTTGAACTCAAATCTTCCTTGACTTCAAGTCCAGCAGTCTATTTGCTAAACTTTATTATAATCAAGGTGGCTTTGATAGCTCAAGAATTTGACTCAAGAATTGAATCAGATCAGGCTCCAGTAGATACCCCAAGCAGGAATTATCTGGGCAGGCTGAGGAAATTCTCAAAGTTTTTGTTTCACTTCTGGAACAGAAAGATGAGTTTACAGTGACTACCAGGTATAGGTACTATTGAAAGTTTTTGACCAAGAGCTCACAAATGGGATAGGTTGTAACTTCTAACTTTAAGATACCTGAATTGATAAGATCAGAAATCCATTAAATTCCTGAACCATTTATTTGAATAAGAATGCTAGAATTGTCTTTATCCCTCATTCTCCCTGTATATTTATATACATTTTAGCTTCTCCTCAGACAATTTTGAGTTTAAAATAAATTATCTAATTATGTTTGTAGTCTGTACTTCTTTCATCCATCCTACTGTGGTCTTTGGGAAAAGTCTATTATTCACTTAAATGTGCTATGCTGTTTATAGCTTTGGCAAGATTTTTCTAAGAAGCAGAACATTTATGGATAACATTCTGGAGTAAACAATTGTGAATGTGATGAATGTGTGTGTGTGTGTGTGTGGGTGTGTGTGGGTGTATGTGTGTGTGTGTATGGTACAGTGGGAAGAACACTGGTTCTAGAATCTGAAGAAAATTTAAATTTCTCCTCTTTTTGAGGAAGGGGTTGTTTTGTTTTGTTTTTAAGGATCAACTGGTGATAAAATGAATACAGTACTGGGCTTGAAATAAGGAAAACTTATCTTCACGAGTTCATGTCTGATCTCAGACACAAGTTCTATGACCCTAGGCAAATCATTTCACTCTGTTTGTCTCAGTTTATCATTTGTAAAATGAGCTGGAGAAGGAGATGAAAACCCACTCTAGTATGTTTGCAATGAAAACTTCAAACAGGGTCATGAAGAGTTGGATACAACTGAATATATGATGTTTTTTGACTATATAGCTTGAGACAAGTCACTTAACCTCACTGGAGCTGAGTTTCTTCAAGTGCATAAACTATGGAGTTGATCTAGATAGCTTCAGAGGCATCTTCTAGCTCTGATTCTATGATTCTTTGATCTTTTTCAGAACTACGAAATTAAGAAGCTTTTCTGGGTCAACAACAAATGAGTGGGGAGAGGATTCTGGGAAAATGGCAGAGTAGATTGGTAAATTTCAAGCTCTCCCAGTCCCCCCCCCAAAAAAAAATAGAACAAATTTGTGCTTCAGGGCCAATATACAATGGTAAAATATCAAGACTTGGGGTAGAACAAGGGCCTTCCTGATACAACCTGAGAAGATCTATTCCAGTGTTGGGATTAACCCATGTGAAGTGCACACACCTCCAGGCTAACTCCACAGAAACACCAAGTGGGGAGCTCCAGGATGAGCTCAGTTTGGCTAGAGCCTCAGCAGGACCCACAGAGACTTTTACCTCCTGAACTGCTTGTGGAATTGGGATCTGAGTCCTGGAAGACTGAGTGAATCTTGGCTGATTAGAAACACCAAGGCCAGTGGCATAGGGTGAGAAAAAAACAGCAGCAGGAGATACAAAGGCAGAAGGGCAGGAACACTGGGGCTATGGGCACTTGCTGGAGGGTGGAGTTCTTGGGTTTGGGGTTTCTGGTCATAGGGGAGAACTCAAATGAATCTAGTAGGACTATCCCCCGCACCCAGGATTAGAAGTGCTTACACTAATACCTCTTATTAAAAAAAAAAAAAATGAACAGCAAAGAAGGAAGAACACCACCATAGGCACATACTTTGGGAACAGGAAAGACCAGGGTTCATGTTGAGAGAAGGACACTGAAGGAAAAAAAAAAAAAGCTTCCACCCCAGATAAATATAAAATGACTCTTTGCCTGGAGAGAATTTATCAAAGAACTCACAAAAGAATTTAGAAGTTGAATGAGAGACATTAAGGAAAAACTTAAAAAAAAAAATCCAAGAAAAACAAGATTATGGGGGGAAAAAAGTTAACCAACTATAAAAGGAGATAGAGTCTCAAAGACAAAAATAACTCTTTAAAAATTAGAATTGGGCAAGGGGAAGCCAGTGAAGCTATGAGAGATCAAGAAATAACAAAACATTATAAAGATGAAAAAATAAAACAGAATGTGAAACATGAGAAAAGTGACAGATCTGGAGAACGGATCAAGAAGAGAAAATATAAGAATAATTAGACTGCCTGAAAGTTGTGGCCAAAAAGAAGAACTTGAGACAATAATGCAAGAAATAATCCAAGAACATTTTCCTGGAGTGATAGAACATGAGGGGAAAGTAGAAACAGAAAAAATCCACCAATCACCACCTCAACAAGATCCTTTGTGGAAAACATATAAGAACATTATTGCCAAATTTTGGAATCTCCAAATCAAAGGGAACATTTTGCAAGAAACAAGAAAAAAACAATTCAAATACACTGGAGCTACAATTATAATTGTACAGGATTTATCAGAAGTTACAATAAAAGATTGCAGATCCTGAAATCATATCCTGACAATCAAAAGAACTAGGCCTTTAGACAAAAATATAATATCCAACAAAATTATCTATAACATTGAATAAGAAAAAAAATGGATATTCAATGAACTTGTAGATTTTCAGGACTTTACATCAAACAAATCTGAACTTAACAAAATTTAACGTATAAGAGCTAATATCAAAGAGCAATTTCAAGAAACTCAACATGGATAAACATTTATGGTTTTTTACATGAGAAATTTATAACATATGTTTAACATTGACATCAACAATACAACAACTCAAAAGAAAGATTGGGGCAGTTAAGGTGATAATGGTAATTATGTCACACAAATAAGGTGCAGAGGAAGAATAGACACAGGCATTAGAGGGGGGAGGATGGCTCATAGTTCTAAAAACCTGCTCACATCGGGAATGAGTTAAATAGTCAGCTCTGTGTGTGTGTGTGTGTGTGTGTGTGTGTGTGTGTGTGTGTGTGTATTCTGTGAAGGGTATAGCGCCCTCCAAAATCTATAGAGAAATAAAGGGGGAGGAATAGGTGGATGGGGAAGCAAAGGGTGAAGGAAGAAGACAAGGGAGGGATCCATGGGTGGGAGCAGTTTAAGTAATAGCAAGGCAAGTTAGAAGCAGAATTAAAGCAAAGGATCAGCAGGAATAGGAAAGATATGTGTGTGCCTATATCCTTTCTTAATTATAACCTGCTTGGGGATGATACTGGGGGATGAAAAGGGGGAAAAAATAAAGTAAAAAAGGTATACAGCAGAGAAAAAAAAGAGCATTTTACAAGGAAATAAAGAAAAAATAGACACTCGTGAATATAATTTCTTCTACTAACATATATACTTTTTTGAACTGGTATTTATTATATTTTGAATCCTCCCTGAGGTTCTGCTGGGCACATAACAGTGTAATCTTTTTTGTTTCATTTTGTTTTGTATTCCTTTTCTGTTTTTCTTTTTTCTTATTCTGTTTCTTTAAATAAAATGAATTTTTGGGGAAAAAAGAGCAAATGACTGCTTCTTGTTTGGCCTACAGAGGTCATAAGAAGTTAGCTGAATAAGGAACAGATCATATTACATTACATTATGTTATGTTGTTATATTATATTACATTTCATTATATTCTATTATATTTATATGTTGTGTTACATTGCTGTTAGGTTATATGTTATGTTATATCATAATATTATCATAATATATATTATATTATTGTAATAATTTTGCATTTAACAAATACAACTCAAGACTTTGCCCCCAAAAAGTTAAAATAGTTTTTAATTTTTTTGATTTAGAAATTCAGTTCAATTAAGTGACTATCATGTAACCTATCATGTATCATGGTACATTGTCCCAGGTGCTGGGGAAATGAAGATGAAAAATGACCAGGTTCCTGCCCTCAAGAAGCTTAGGAGAAAACTACATTTTCATATAAATATAAAGTAAATTGTTATGGGCCATAGAAGAGATCAAGATAAAGTACTCTAGGAAAGGAAGGAAAGAATACTTTCAGCTTAAGGGAAGTGATTAGGGAAGACTTCACAGGGATAATAGCAAATGAGATGAGACTAGGAGGAAAAGGAAGATAAGGATAGTTGATGATAATATTTTTATTCCTTTCTAAATGTATAGTTTGTTCTCTCTTTAATCTAGATCTCTCTTTAATTTAGATCTAATGATGTAGGGTTCCCTCCAAAAATTCCTCCCTTATCTTCTCCTCTCTCCAAATCCCCTTACCCTCTTATCTCCTTCTGAATTTAAAAGACATATCCTTCTCTCCCTTTCCCTAACCCTCCCCCTCTCTCCCTCCCTTTCTCCCTCTCCCTCTCCCCACCTCTATATGTATATATATATATATATATATTTTTTTTTCCCCCTTTTAATTCATTAACAATGGGAGTAGAATTACAGAACTATTAATTTTCTTCCTCATCTAATTTCTCTGTCAGTTCTTCCTCTCACATTTCATTCTTATAAGATCATTACTCTTTTTACCTTTTCCTACTTGGTTTTGCTTTGCTTGTTTTACATACTCAGCTTTACTCCAGTGTTTTTTTCAAACTACCAAATTCCTAATGATAATTTTAGACATACAATTTATATTTCCACATATAAAAACTAAACAGTTTGTCTTTACTGAGTCTCTTGTAATTAGTCTTTGATATTTACCTTACATTTCTCTGGATCACATAATGGCAAATTTTCTCTTAAGTTCAGATCTTTTAACAACAGAATCCTGAAAGTCTGGCAATTCATTGAACATCTTTTCTATCGTTGTTGTTCAGTATTGTGCTTAATTTTGTTGGGTATGATTTTTTTAAGAGCAGCCCCAGTTCTTTTGTTTTTTAATATATAGAGTTCCAAGATCTGTCGTCTTTCAACATAACTGATGCTAGGTCCTACGTAATTCTAATTGTGGCTCCACAGACTTTGAATTGTTTTTTTCTGTTGCTCATAATATTTTTTCCTTGCCCTGGGGGCTTCAAAATTTAGTTATGATATTCCTGTAGGTTTTCCTTATGGGAATTCTTTCATGTGGTAATCAGTGGATTTTTTCTTTTTCTACTTTCCTCTCTTATTCTAACAACACTTAAGGAAAATTTTCTTTAATTATTTCATGTATTATTGTATCAAGATTCTTTTTTTGATCATGGCTTTCAGATAAGTCAATTACTCTTATGTTTTCTCTTCTTGATTTATTCTCCAGATTTATTTTCTAGTGGTTTTTCTGATGAGATGTTTTACATTTTCTTATATTATTTATTTTTTATTTTTTTATTTCTTGATCTCTTATAATTTCTCTAGCTTTCCCTTTCCCAATTTTAAATTTAAAGGAGTGATTTTCTTCCTTAAGATTCTAGATACCCTTTCACGGTTGATTTTGTTTTAATAAACTTCTTGGATTTTTTTGGATTGTATTTATTTTTACATTTTTCCTTTCAAAATATCTCATAAGAAAAACCACTGGAAAAAAGAAATACAAAAATTCAAGAAAATAAATCTTTAAGAATTCAGCGAGGATTCTAGGAAGATGGAGTAAACTAGAAAATGCCAAGCTCTCCCCACAAACAAGATAAAAGAGCATTTCAAGATGAATATAGAGTGGGTAAAAATAAATGAGAGTCCGGGCAGAACTGTGGTGGTCCTGGGACAACCAAAAAAAAAAAATCTGAAAAAGATACAAGAATGGAGGTTGGTTGTGGGCAGTACAAACACCTCTAGGCTCCCTGCCTGAAACAGCAAGCAATTAACCCTACAACTATCTGGATTGTAGTTGTCTTCACATTATTTCCTTCCTCTGACTTTGTGTCTGGGTCTTCTCTGCCACCATGGTAGCTTTTTATGGTTTATGTTTTTTTTTGTTTGTTTGTTTGTTTTTGTTTTTTGGTCCTTTCCCAACCATCCTATTTCTTGACTTAGTCCTTTTTGTTACTGTTGCACTTTGACGATCCTAGGGATGGGAATAATGAAGTACTATAACAAGTTTCACATTTTTTTTGTGCTCCAATTTTCAGAGCTAGTTCTGGGGGCCTGCAAATTTTCAATGCTTCCAAGGTGGTGTGAACTGGGGAGAGGTGTGGTCACTACTATTCTGGTTTGTGCTCTGGTTTTTAGGCAGCAAAACCCCTGCTTTCTTCTTGTCACAAGCACTGATCAGCAACACTTCCTCTGTAATGTTTTTCTGATCATTTGTTCAATTCCCTTGGGTTGAAAGTTCCCAAAGCTGCTGTTGTGGCTATTCTTGCTATCACTGTATATGTGTATTATGCTGCTGACCTCCTAAGATTTCTTAGGCTGGAAAAATGTCTCATTCTTATATCTTGTTAGTTCTGCCACTACAAAATTTTATATGAGGTATTATTTTAAAGTTATTTGGAGGGGGAAATTGAAAGAGTTCAGCTAAGCTGCCTCTAATTCATTGTCTTGGTTCTACCTGATACACAGAGCTCTAATGAAGGATCTTTTATATTATATCCTTCAAATAATAAATTAATTTCCTATATAAAAAGATCAATTTATGTTGAAATTTTAAAAATAAACCTTCCTTACAATGTGATTTCACACAGCTTATCACTTTTTTCCTGCCTCATTCACTTCAGAAAAAGGCTAAAACTTCTATCAAGAAGGATGATTGAAAAGAAAGTAACTAAAATTGCTTAACACTAGAAATTAGAATTTTCTATGCCTTTAAGATAGAAGTTGAGCCTTTTTTAGCTGAATGAATTTTAAAAATCTTTCACCTACTGGGTTTTAATTACTATAGCAATTAGTCATGTACAATTGGATTAGATGAAGGTTAATAAGAAAAGTTGTTTTCAAATTTAGTGGAAGGAAAAAACTGGAGTTGAGGTTAAACTGATTAATATATTCTGAGATGATGAATTTTGTAATAATAGCTAGCCTTTATATAGCATTTAAAGTTTTAAAGCATTCTAAGGTAAATAAGGTTAAATCATTTACTCAGAGCTACATGACTAGTAAGTGTATGGTGTTTCATTTAAACTTAGGTCTTCCTGACTTCAGGTCCAATGTTCTCTATTTACTGTATCACCTAAAAGACAGTTGAAATAAATTTATGGGATTAGCATACTTTATTATCAACTCCTGAAAGAGATCCCAAAATGAAAACTTCCAAGAATATTATATTCAGATTCCAGAGTTCACGGGTCAAGTAAAAAAAAATATTGCAAGCAACCAAAAAGAAGCAAATTGCTCTCCAGAATGGTTGGGTCAGTTCACAACTCCACCAATAATACATTAGTGTTCAGTTTTCTTACATCCCCTCCAACATACTACATTTTCCTTTTTTTGTTGTTGTATTAGCCAATCTGATGAGTGTAAAGTGGGATCTCGGAGTTGCTTTAATTTCTATATCTTTAATCAATCAATAGTGATTTTTCTTATGACTATAAATAGCTTTCATTTCTTTCTTAGAAAACTGCCTGTTCATATCTTTGACCATTTATCAATAAATGATTTGTATTTTTATAAATTCTCTCTATATATGAGAAATGAAGCCTTTATCAGAAATATGTTGCCAAAAAAATCTTTTCCCAGTTTTCTACTTTTCTTGTAATTTTGGTTTTTATTGGTTTTGTTTGTGCAAAAAAAAAAAAACCTTTAATTTTATACAATCAGAATTATCTTTTGTACATTTTGTAAGCTTTTAAATTTTTCTTTAGTCCTAAATTTTTCTATTATCCATGAATGTGACAAAAAAACTATTCCATTTTCTCTTAATAGTCTTATGGTATTATCCTTTATGTATAAATCATCCACCCATTTTGACCTTATCTTGGTATTTGGTTTGAGATATTGATCTACATCTAGTTCTGTCATACTGTTTTCCAGTTCTACCAGCAGTTTTTGTCAAATAATTAATTTTGGGTTTCAAAAGCTTGGATTTGGGGTTTTATCATGTTCTAGAGTATTATGTCATTTAACATAAGGTTGTACTTCATCTATTACACTGGTCCACTGTATTTTTTATCCAGTGCCAGATTATTTTGATAATTACCATTTTACAATACAGTTTGAGATCTTGTATGACTAGCTCATCTTCATTCGCATTACATATATTGATTCCCTTATTATCCTTGAGCTTTTGTTCTTACAGATATATTTTGATATTTTTTTCTAGCACTACAAAATAATTTTTTGATAGTTTGGTTAGTGTAACATTAAATAAATGAGATTAATTAAAATATTATTTTTATTATAACAGCCTACCCATGAGCAATTACTTGTGGATATGATTTTACTTGTAGAAGAGTGTTTTATAACTGTGTTCATACAATTCCTAAGTTTGTCTTGGCAAATGGACTCCCAAGTATTGTATATTGTCTATAATTATTTTAAGAGGACCATGTTGGCAATGTATAGAAATGCTGATGCTTTATGTGGGTTTATTTTATATTCTTCAATTTTACTAAAGTTAAAACTTAAAATAATTTTTAGTTGATTCTCTAGGATTCTATAAGTATAACATCACACCACTGGCAAAGAGGGATAGTTTTGTTTCATTATTGTCTAGTCTAATTCCTCCAATTTCTTTTTCTTCTCATTGCCATAACCAACATTTCTAGTACAATATTAAATAACAAAGTTGATGATGTGCATCCTTGCTTTATTCCTGATTGTACTGGGAAGGCTTCTAGCTATTCCCATCACATATAATGCTTGCTGATGGTTTTATTTATCCTTTATGATTTTTAGGATGATAATTTTATTTTATTTTTAATAGTATTTGTTTTCCCTTCAATTACATGAGAAGACAATTTTTAGTATTCATTTTTTTTAATAAAGCTTTTTATTTGCAAAACATATGAGTGACTTTTCAACATTGACCTTTGCAAAAAAA
>JAJPUD010009596.1:41831-66909 GCA_023553655.1 Myrmecobius fasciatus
AGAGCTTCTATTTGTGGGCACAAAATAAGCAACTGGAGTAGAATTGTTTAATTAAGTCTATCTTTGCTTTTACTTGGTCTGAGATCAGGATTGCTACCCCTGCTTTTTTTTGTTCACCTGAAGCATAATAGATTCTGCTCCAGCCTTTTACCTTCACCCTGTATGTATCTCTATGTTTTAGATGTGTTTCTTGTATACAACATATTGTTGGATTCTGGTTTTTAATCCACTCTGCTATCTGCTTCTGCTTTAAGGGAGAGTTCATTCCATTCACATTCACAGTTAAAATAACTAATTCTATATTTCCTGTCATCTTATTTACCCTAGCTTATGCTTTTCTCTTTCTTATCCCCTTTCCCTCCTCCCTACTATTTTGCTTTTGAAAACCACTTCCCTCAAACAATCCTTCCCCTTTAGAGCCCCACCCACCCCCTTTTTCCCCCCTTTCCCTCCAGTTTCCTTATAAGTACGTCTATTATTCCCTCTGAGCCAAATCTGATGAGATGGAGATTAACCCAATTCTCATTCCCCTCCCTTTTCTCCCCTCAATCATTATAGGTTTTCTTTGCCTCTACATGTGATGTAATTTCCCTTATTTTACCTCCTTTTCCTCTTCTTCCAGTGTTATCCCTTTTCTACCTCTAATTTCTTTTTCAGTTTATCATATCATAAGATTCATAAAATCACAATAAACATATCATAATAATCATAAAATCACAGTAATCATATGATATAATCATAAAATCACAGTAATCATATCATAATCATAATGTAATAATCAATTCATAAAATCAACCCTCATTCTATAAGTATCTATAACATAAATATAGTTCTCAAGAGTTATTTTTTCTTGTTGCCTTTTTATGTTTCTCTTGTGTTCTGTGTTTGTAGATCAAATTTTTTGTTCAGTTCTGGTCTTTTCAGTAGAAATAGGTGAAATTCTCCTATATCATTGAAAGACCATCTTCTTCCCTGGAAGATAATGCTCATTCTAGCTGGGTAACTTATTCTTGGCTGTAATCCAAGTTCCTTTGCCCTTTGGAATATCTGATTCCAGGCCCTTCGATCCTTCAAAGTAGAAGCTGCTAGGTCCTGTGTGATCCTAATTGTAGCTCCCCGATATTTAAATTGTTTCTTTCTGGCTTCTTGTAATATCTTTTCCTTGGTATGATAGTTCTGGAATTTAGCCACGATATTTCTGGGGGACTTAATTTTTGGGTTTCTTTCAGGAGGTGATCGGTGGATTGTTTCAAGGAGTATTTTGCCTTCTGGGTCTAAAATATCAGGGCAGTTTTCTTTTATGATTTCCTGGAAGATAGTGTCCAGGTTCTTTTTTTCATCATGGCTTTCAGGAAGCCCTATAATCCTTAGATTGTCTCTCCTAGATCTATTTTCCAGGTCAGTTGTTTTTCCTAGGAGATATTTCATGTTTTTCTCTATCTTTTCATTTTTTTGTTTTTGTTCAACTGATTCTTGAAGTCTTGATGAGTCATTAATTTCCAATTGTTCGATTCTAATTTTTAATGTCTTATTTTCTTCAGTTACTGTTTTTAGTTCCTTTTGCAATTGACCAATTACATTTTTTTGTTCACTGCATTCTTTTTCCATTTTTTCTAATTTATTTTGCAGTGATCTCATTTCGTTTCCCCATGTTTCTTCTAACTCTCTTTTAAGATTTTTTGTGCAATCTTCAAAGAAAGCCTTGTGACATGGAGACCAATTTATGTCTCTCTTTGGGGCTTTTTCTGGAGTTGCTTTACCTTTAGGGGCCTCAGGATTTGAGGTCTGTTCTTCCCTCTCTCCATAAAAGTTGTCTATGGTGAGAGCTCTTTTTGGTTTTTTATTCATTTTTTTTAAAGGTGTGAGGTCTGTTTAGGGCAAAGGTGGGACAGCTGCTTTAATTTGCCCTGGGGCAGTTCTGCTGATTGAGTTATTTCAGGAACTGGGCAGTTCTGCTGATTGAATTATGTCAGGGCTGGGCAGCTCCGCTGATTGAATTATTTCTGGTGCTTATCAGACCTGTTGTTTGATTGATTGCATTAAGGTGCTGTGTAATGGCAGCTAGTTACGATGCTCATCAGGGGTCCAGTGGTTCACAATCTATCCCCCTCAAAAGGCAGACCCTCCAAACCACCTGCCCACAATCAGGACAAATTGTTCCAAGAGGCTCGCAGAAGACTCCCAGGTGTGTGAAAAGCACAACGCTCCCACTCCTGTTCTTTCTCCTGTTCCAGCTCCCTGCTCCAGCTCCCTGCCCCGGTCTCCCTGTGCTGCAGTCTGGGTTCAGTAGGCCACCCCCTGCCCCATTAAAACAGACCTGTTTTGAGGTTCTTCCAGAGTATCTTCTTCTAGAATCGTGTTGTTCTCCGGATATTGTGGATTTTTTTGCTTCAGAATCAGTCTAGAGGCTTCATATTTTGTTGGTTTGAGGGGAGGTTAGAGGAGGTTACAGAGAATCCTGTCTGATCTCCGCCACCATGGCTCCACCCCCGGAAGGAAGCTTAGTATTCATTTTTACAAAATTTTGAGTTCCAAATTTTTCTCCCTCTCTCTCTCCCATCTTTTCTTTTTTATTAAATGGTAGGCAAATTGATATAGGTAATTCATGTGTTATCAGGTAAAACATATTTCCATTTTAATCACAGTTGTGAAAGAAGAAATAGATCAAAAAGTTATTTACTTGGATTTGGATTACATTTTCCTTCTTGAGTTCTTTGTACTTTGTACTTCCTTTGTTAAGTATTGTTAAGAAAAGCTGAATCATTCATAGTTGATCATCACAAAATGTTTCTGATACTATTAACAATGTTTTTCTGATTCTGCTCATTTCACTTTGCATACCCCATATAAATCTTTCTAGGTTTTTCTGAAATCTGCCTGTTCTTCACTTTTTATTGGACAATTGTATTTTGTTGCATATTAATACCTCTTGTTCAGCCATTCCCCAGTTGATAAGCATCTCCTCAATTTCCAATATCTTGCCAAATGAAGAGAGCTATCATAAATATTTTTGTATATATAGGTCTTTTTACTTTTTTTTTCACTTCTTTAGGATACAAACCTAATAGTGGTATAAATGGGCATGCACACTGTCAGCAACCTTTGGGTATTGTTCCAAATTAATCTCAAGAACTATATCTAACACCACATACCAAGATAAGATCTAAATGGGTTCATGATTTAGACATAAAGAGTGATATTATAAGCAAATTAGAGGAACATAGGATAGTTTACCTCTCAGGCTGTGGAGAAAGAAGGAATTTGTGTCCAAAGAACTGGAACTCTTAATTGAACACCAGATAGATAATTTTGATTATATTAAGTTAAAAAGTTTTTGTACAAACAAAACTAATGCAGACAAGATTAGGAGAGAAGAAATGGGAAATCATCTTTATATTTAAGGGTTCTGATAAAAGCCTCATTTCTAAAATATATAGAGAATTGACTTATATTTTTAAGAATTCAAGCCACTCTCCAATCGATAAATGGTCAAAGGACATGAACAAAAAATTTTCAGATGATGAAATTAAAACTATTTCTAGTCATATGAAAAGGTGCTCCAAATCACTATTGATTAGAGAAATGCAAATTAAGACAACTCTGAGATACCCCTACACACCTGTCAGATTGGCTAAGATCAGAGGAAAAGATAATGAGAAATGTTGGAGGGGATGTGGGAAAGCTGGGACACTGATACATTGTTGGTGGAATTGTGAATGGATCCAACCATTCTTTTTTTTTTTGCTTTTTGCTGAGGCAATTGGGGTTAAGTGACTTGCCCAGGGTCACACAGCTAGGAAGTGTCTGAGACCAGATTTGAACTCAGGTCCTCCTGACTTCAGGGCTGGTGCTCTAACCACTGCGCCACCTAGCTGCCCAAGGATCCAACCATTCTGAAGAACAATTTGGAACTATACTTAAAAAGTTATCAAACTGTGCATACCCTTTGACCCAGCAGGTGTTTCTACTGGGTCTATATCCCAAAGAGATCTTAAAGGAGGGAAAGAGCCCTACATGTGCATGAATGTTTGTGTCAGCCTTTTTTGTAGTGGGTAGAAACTGGAAACTGAATGGATGCCCATCAATTGGAGAATGGCTGAATAAATTATGGTATATGAATGTCATGAAATGTTATTATTCTGTAAGAAACAACAAGCAGGATGATTTCAGAGATGCCTGGAGAGACTTGCATGAACTGATGCTAAGTGAAATGAGCAGCACCAAGAAATTATTGTACAGGGCAACAACAAGACTATATGATGATCAATTCTGATGGACCCGGTTCTCTTCAACAATGAGATGTTTCAAACCAGTTCCAATTGTTCAGTGATGAAGAAAGCCATATACAGCCAGGGAGAGTTCTGTGGGATCTGAGTGTGAGCCACAACATAGCATTTTCACTCTCTCTGTTGATGTTTGCTTGCATTTTGTTTTCCTTTTCAGTTTTTTTTCTTGTAGATTCGATTTTTATTGTATAGCAAGATAACTGTATACATATGTATACATATATTCGATTTGTCATGTATTTTAACATAATTAACATGTATTAGACTAACTGCCATCTAGAGGAGGAGGTGGGGGGAAGGAGGGGAAAAAATGTAACAGAAGGCTTTGCAAGTGTCAGTGTTGAAAAATTACCCATGCATATATTTTGCAAATAAAAAGCTTTAATTAAAAATAAAACAAAAAAAATAATCTCAAGAATGGTGGATCAGGTCACTAAGGCAACTTTGACCTCAATGGCTCTTACAGTGGATCTCCAGAGGCAACCTTTACAAACTATACTGGAAAGCTTACCTCTACTGAAATGAAGGAATGCCTTCAGCCACTTGGAATAGTCTATAACAAAGGGACTTTTGCTGCAAATGTCATGGTTCAGTTGAATGCAGAAAATATTTCTTCATGGGGAAAGCATATTCCAAGCAAAGTGAAGAAAAGACATTGAATTCAAAGATGCACTGGCATGACAATGTTTGATCTTCCAAACTAGTGTGAAGATTTATACAATATACAATATTCAATATAAAGCATAACCTTTACAATTTCATTCCATGATCTCTTGTTGGATATCAACTAATGCCAACTTCTTGCAATGAAAGATTTTGCTTTCTTTTCGGAAAAAACAGTGTAGAAAGTGTGGTATTATTGCAGAATTCATCAGATTCAATGCTTTGCAATAGCTAGAGACTGTGATTTTTCTTGCATTGGTAGGTATTAAGACTATAAGACTATAGGAACCTTACTAAAGTTGGTCCAATTAAGACAACAGTGAGGATCAAAGAAGTTCAATAATTGCCCTCAAAATGTGCAAGAGATTCTAGCTTTCTATGCAATTGCCTTTATTCCTAAGAAGCATATTCTGCTAGTAAAGCTTTTCCTAGCTCATATAAGACCCACAAATCATTTTCATAATAAATTGCAGATGATAATGAACTGAAAGCTAGATAGAACAATCATCCACTGCTTAAATTCTATAATCTGATAATTTTTATGGCCTGTGAATGTTATAAATATCCAAACAGCCCTTAGCAAAAACAAAACAAAAGACAGTTCCCCACTCCTACTTTAGAGAAAAGCAGGAAACCGAACTGCATTAATTTCTATAGAGACTAGGGCAACTATGGACCCAATGACCCTTACAATTAATAGCCATAACTTTTTCAAACAGTATTGGAGAGCTTTCAAGAAGATCCTTATTGCATCTACTGGAATGAAGGAATGTCTTCAGTGACTTGAAATAGTCTTTCACAAAAGGATTTTTGTTGTAAATGCCATGATTCAGGTTAAATGCAGACCATATACCTTCTAAGCAGAATCAAGGAGAAGACATTGAATTCAACAAGAACTTGCTCTTTCAAACTAGAGTGAAGAAAAATGGTATAAAAATATGTTATGTTTTCATTTCATGATCTCTTGGAGGTGGTCAATCAATGCTAATCTCTTCTTGCAATGAAAGGAATTGCTTTCTTTTCAGAAAAATTTAGAGTATGAAAAGGATAATATTACTACAGAACTTGGTTTGTTTTATTGGATTTATTGCATTACACTAGCTAGATACACTTTCTTTTGATGCTTGTTACCTTCTCCTTTTCACTAAAAAGGGGTCATCTACCTCCCATGGTTGCATATTTCACACTACTCATTCTCTTTTCATTCTCTTGTGACTCAGATTCTATTCTACCCCCACAACTCCATTCTATTTACTTGATAAATTGATGTCAAAGTTTATCACAAGCCATCAAATCCAAATGCTTTTTTTTCAGTCCTTATCCTTATTTACTATAACTTTTTATTCTTTGTCTCACAAAATGATCTATCTGTATCTCCTTTCCTTGTTCACAATGATCCCTTAATATTGGTATTATGCAAAATTATTTTGACTTACTTTTTATCTTTACATCTCTATACTCTTATTTGGCAATCTCATGTTTATGATATCTATGCAAATTATCCCCAAATTTGTACTTATCTTCCTATTTTCCTTTTGGACCTCCAAAAGACATTTCCATTTGAATGTATTTTATATACATCAGATTTAATATATATGAAACTTTATATTTCTCCCCTAATTTACTCTCTCCTCACCTTATGTGCCTCTTTTATGAGAAAAATTTCCCCATTCTACCTCTCCTTTCCTTTTCATTTTCTGTCACCTCTTCATTTTTTAAAAAATTATCCCAACAGAAGTCAGCACTCAATCCCAGTATAAGTTGTGTTAGCACAGCCCTGGTGCTAGACCCAGATCTAGTCCCAGCTAGATTTCTGAATCAGCAGCAGTACTGGTAATTTCCAGATCTCTTAGTTTAGAGACATCAAAAGGACCTGGAAGGTCAGCAGAAAAGGTCTGTGGAACTAGGGAGGGAGCCTAGCACATAATCTCAGTGCAGGCTGTACCAGCACAGCCCTGGCCCAACCCCACTCGAGCCCCCGTCTCAACTGGACCCATCTCAGAAAGGTGGGATCCTTGAATCAGCAGTAGAGCTAGAGGCTTCTGGACCTCTGTGCCAGGGGATACCAGGGAGGACTTGGAATGTCAGTGAAGAGGGCCTGTGACAACAGGATGGGACTTCAGGATACAGTCTCAGTGCAGGCTGCCTCAGTGCAACTTCAGTCCCAATACCAGGGCAGTTTAGCAAAGCAGAACTCTATTGATATAGCACACTACATCTTACAGCTACAGTAGGGCAAAGACACTCCTACAACTCCAGGGCAAAAAAGAGTGCTTGTGATCAGATTCCTGGAAGGATCTCTGAAAAAAGATGTGTAAAACCCCTGAAACTTGAGACAGGGTAGACACCCTCCATCCTGGAAACAGAGCCCTACTTTAATAAAGAGTTAAAAGCCAATTAATAGGCTAGGAAAATGAGTAGATATCAAAAAAAGTTTTTGATCATTGAAAGTTATTATGATGTCAAGGAAGATCAAAACAAACATTCAGAAGTTGATAACAAAGTCAAAGATCCTACATCTAAAACCTCCAAGAAAAATAAGAATTAGGCTCAGGTCATGAAAGAGCTCAAAAGGGATTTTGATAATCAAATGAGAGAGAGAGGAAAAATTATGAAAAGAATTGAGAGTGGTATAAAAGAAAAAAACAAAAAGCTAATGAGAATGCCTTAAAAAGCAAAATTGGCCATATGGGAAAGGAGGTACAAAAGCTCACTGAGGAAAATAATTCCCTAAAAAACAGAACTGAGCAAATGGAAGCCAGTGATTTTATTAGAAATCAAGATACAATAATGGAAAAGAAAAAAAAAAAAAGAAAAAGAAAAAATGTTAAATATCTCATTAGAAAAACAACTAACCTGGGAAATAGATACAGGAAAGATAATTTAAAAATTATTGGTCTACCTGAAAATTATGATCAAAAAAGAGCCTGGACATCATCTTTCAAGAAATTATCAAGGAAAACTGTCCTGATATTCTAGAACCAGAAGGTAAAATGGAAATTGAAAAAAATCCACCAATCACCTCTTGAAAGATCCCAAAATGAAAACTCCTAGGAATATTACAGCCAAATTCTGGAACTTCGGGTCAAGAAAAAAATATTGCAAGCAACCAGAAATAAATGATTCCATTATAGTGTAGTTACAGTCAGGATAACACAAGATTTAGCAGCTTCTATATTAATGGTCCAGAAGGGTTGGAATATGATATTCCAGAGAACTATGGAACTAGGATTACAACTAAGAATCACCTACCTGGCAAAACTGAGTATAATTCTTCAGAGGAAAAGGTGGTCATTTAGTGAAATAGGAGGGATAGGGTGAAAGGAGAATAAGTGGGAGAGACAGCAAAAGTAATTATAAAAAGATTTTCAAAGCAAGTTTCTCTCAGAAACCTTCATTTCTCAAACACATAGGGAACTGAGTCAAATTTATAAAAAATAAGCCATGCCCCAATTGATAAATGATCAAAAGAGCTGTGCTTCAGGGGCTATAAATTCATTCATATCCTTTGACCTAACAATACCAGTACTTCACATGAATACCAAAAGAGATTTTGAGCTGTTTTGCTTTATATAATCACATCATACTCAACTCTACCTCAATCATTCTTTTGGACTTCCCAATTACTAAGGAAAATCTTAGATATGGTCTATATTTTTGTGTAGAGAACATAAGCAATTTGTCTTTATTGAATCCCTTGAAATCAACCTTTGATGTTCGCTTATATGTTAAATTTTTTATTGAGTTCAGTTTTGTTTGCAACTAAATCCTTAAACTCTTGACAATTTACTTAGTGGTTTTTTTGTTTGTTTGTTTGTTTTGTTTTTTGTTAATCTTACATTTAATTTTGCTGGATATAATATTTTGGTCCTACCCCAATTCTTTTGATTGTTGATATATAACAGAACTTGCAGTATTTTATTGTAGTCCATTATGTAACTCTAATTGTAGCTTCAGCATATTTTAATTTTGTTATTTTGCAAATAATAGATCTGGGTATTTCAAATTTTAGCATTTTTCCTTGTATAATTTCTTTCAGGTGGTGATTGATGGGGTTCCCCGAATTTCTAGTTTCCCTTCTTATTCCACCACTTCAGGACACTTTTCTTTATTTAATGTTTTTTTTTGTTTTTTTTTTTTTTTTTTTTTTTGTCATAGCTTTCAAGTAGCCTAATTATTCTTCTGTTTTCTTGATCTGTTCTCCAGATGTTGTTTTTCTTATGAGATGTCTCATATCCTTTTTGAATTTTTCATTCTTAATATTTTTATTATTTCTTGGTCTCTTTTAACTTCACTGGGTCTCCTTTGTCCAATTCTAATTTTCAAAGTTATTTTTCTTCTTGAGTCTCCTTTAAGTAGTTGAATTTCTTTTCATAATCATCTTTTCTTGGATTATTCTTATTTTTTATTTCTAAAGTTTTTCCTCAATCTCTCTCATCTTTTAAAGTATTTTTTGAGTTCTTCTATAAATTCTTTTGAGGCAGGTACTCTTTGGGATAGGAGAGGCTTTTTTTACTTCAGTATTCTCCTCTCAAGGTAAAACTTTATCTTCCCTAATCTTATTGTAACTTTCTATGAATGAATTCTTTTTTTCTTGCTTGCTCATTGTTTTTTATGTTTTTTTTCTTTTTATCTTTTAATAAGAGTTTGTTAGTGTAATCACCTCTAATCTAGAGTGGGAGAAATGGTACCTCTGGCTTCAGATCTTCCTTCAGTTCTCCCTTCCCCTAGTCAGGAACCCCAACCCAAGACTGCATTCTCCTGTTAGTGCCTACAGTTAGCAGCTTCCCTGTCCCACCACTTAGGTCCTCATCCATTTTTGTGTTCCTTCCTTCAGTGTCCAGGGAAGTATCTCAGTAGTATAGCTGAATTGGTATTTCTTATTAGCAGAAGTTTCCCCCATCTCCTCAGACTCAAACTTTGGACTCCTAACATTGTCCAGCAAAATTTCTGTAGTTGGAGCTGAGGTTACCTCTGAACCCAGTTAGCCCTAGGGCTCTCAGCTTACTGTTTGTTTCATTGAAGCTGATCTGAAGGAGTTTACATTTTACAAAGGAAAAGGGGGAGTGGGCTTGGGACTTTCTTTGTTCTGGACTGTATAAAAATCACAAGAATTTACTGAACAGTGGCTCTCCCTACTCTGGACAACTTATTTGATCCACTGTGGGACCGCCCTGTACTTTCGAATTCCTGAATAAAGCCTTTGTTCTACACCTTGAGATGCCTCTGAAGTATTGATAATTCAGATGTGGGTCTGAATATCCCACACAGTTATTTTAAATAGTCTAAAACAATACTGACTAATATGCTTGACATATTTTAGTTTCCTTAATTTTTTCTCTTTTGAGTAAATTGATTTTAATTTTAACTTTTTCTGAGATCAGTGACTATAACCCCTGTCTTTTCCTAATAAATTTTAGTCTTGATCATTATTTATATTTTGTGTATTTATTATGTTATACATATCTCTTATTTCCTATTCCTATTGCCTTCTCTCCTTTACTTCTACCCCCTATTTTGCCTTGCTATTATGTAATCTATCCCCAACGAGTTTTCTTTTATTCTCTCTCCCTTTCCCTTTCTTTTTATCCCATTCTGGTTAATCATCACACCTTTCTATACCCCATCTCTATTCTCTCCTCAGGACATTTTTCTTTTCTTTTCTTTTCTTCTTCTTCTTTTTTTTTTTTTTTTTTTTTTACTTAGGCAATTGGGGTTAAGTGACTTGCCCAAGGTCACACAGCTAGGAAGTGTTAAGTGTCTGAGGTCAGACACTCAGGTCTTCCTGACTTCAGGCTCTATCCACTGCACCACCTAGCTGCCCCGACATTTTTCTTAAAATAAAAACAAATAATAGTTGGGACAGAACAGTGGTCCTCCTGCTACAAGTGGAGAAGTTCTGAAGACCTAGGATAATGATAAAGAAAATGTCAATAATGCAGCTGAGACTTATTTTTCACCCAGAAAGCTGAGGATACCTTTGCCTTGTTTGCTTAAGAATTCTTGCCTAAACCATAAATCTGTTGGTATTTCCTTTCCTTCTCCTTCAATTTTTGTTTAGGTTGTGCCAGATGTTAATTGATCTTCCCCTATCAGTGGTCATTTTCTCTAATGAAGAAATTCTACTTTGCTGCTAGTCAACTCCAAGCAATGGACCTAGTAACTAATAGCCTTTTGAATTCACAAGTTTTCCTCCATGGATGGAGAAGATCATCTTTGAGTTGCTGTTTGGTCACCTATGCTCAGTGAAAAAAACAAAAGCAAAAAAAGTTAGATAGGTTGCCAAAATTCAGGCTCAGGCCTAACTAAGCACAAATATGATTTGCTCACAGTTTCACCATGGCTGCTACGGTTTAGTAAAAATCACCAGTTGTTCCTCCAAAGATAGATATTGAAGAAAGGGGTTGAAGGCAAATTTTTATGCACAGTCAGCAGCTTTTCTCACTCATTGGCCAAGAATATTGTTTGGTAATTCCCAAATATTAGAATCCTTAAGCACCAAGTCTGCTGCAGTCATTATCAGCTGGAGACGATCTTTGCCAAAGCTTAATGGAGATAGAATGTAACCCTTGTTATATAAGAATGCAAAAAATATGTGTGTGTGCAAAATAAATAAAGAGCACTACAGCAGTTTGCAATCAATTTATCTTTGTCCTTTTAGAACCTGCGATATTTTTTGTAGCTTTTCTTTCATTCATACCCCACAAAATTGCCAAACTTCTTAAAGCATAGATTGTACCAAGATTTCCCTGAATTAAATAGATATAGCTGTAGATATAAATATCTATATCAGTTACTCTTTATTGCCTCCCGAATAAAAGCAATGAAGAACCATTTACTAAGTACTTGTGTGCAAAACATTGTGTTCTGGGGATTCAAACAGAAAAGTAAGACAGTCCCTGCTCTAAAATACTGAACTCAACATAGAAGTTAAAGACATTGGAAACCTAGCTCCCCCTACCTTTCTGGACTTATTACCCATTACTTCCCTCTGCTCACTCTCTATCTTGCAGTCAAATTGGCCCGTCTGCTCTTCCTCACACTTCCATTTCTCCTCCCATTTGTTAGGCTTTTGTCCTGTCTGTCCTTGAGAGATGGAAGGCTCTCACTCCTCACCTCTGTTTTAGAACGTCTAGATCCTTTTAAGGTTCTGGTCAAAATCCATCCGCAGCGGTTAAGAGTTTATGGTCCGACCCCACCCCAGAAAAAAATTGGCTCAGCTATCCCCACCCTCTTAGCTTGTATACATTTTGTTGATGTTCTGCATCAACACACACACACATATTTCTCAAAAATGAATGTAAACTACTTAAGAGTATCCCTTTTCTTTCCAGAGTGCCTAGAGACGAAGACATAAATAATTTTCAGGAAACAGAAGCGCCTACTAGTAAGACCTAAAAAACTTTCATATACTCCCTAGACCTAAGCAGCCTAGGATGCGCACGCGCACTTCAATCCAAGGATTCTCTCATTGGTGGCGGGAAGTTGGTTCCTCAGAGTAGCGATCGCTCTTCCTGGGTAGCGATTAGAACTGACGCTTGAACAAACAAAGCGTCTATTGGCTTAAATCTTTCGTCTCTCCCATATGCCCGCTTCTCATTGGACCCTGAAGAGGGATGAAGGCAGGCCTATCATAACTATTCCGCCCCCTTCTTTGGTCAAGGCCGCAGCGACGTCCAGGAATCTGCACGTAGAGGGGACGGAAGTGAAAAGGTTCCCCTCTCTTCCCCATCTATTCCTCATCTTTTGGGGCTAGCGTTCATATGAAGTGGGTACTGTTGTATTTCTCAGGGAGCCGCTGCAGCTCACATTTGTGAGAGAGTGAGTGAGTGAGTGAGTGAGTGTGTGTGTGTGTGTGTGTGTGTGTGTGTGTGTGTTCGTGTTCGCGCGCGTGCGCGGGTACATTATTCGTCGCCCCCCGGCGCGGCCGGGATGCTCTGCTCTTGCTGCTTATCATGGAGACCAAACGAGTTGAGATTCCCGGCAGCGTACTGGACGATCTCTGCAGGTACTCAAAGACACCTCCTGGTTCCGTTTCCATCCTCAACACCACCCCTCACCTTCAGTCCCTCCTTTTCCTATCTTCCCGTGGAGCCTGCCCCTCCCACTTTTCTTTCCCTGCTTCTACTTTGTCCATTCACATTGAACCCTCCAACTTCTCAGCCCGCTTCTCCGCCTTCTGGTCTGCCTTCCGACTATTTGCTTTTCCCCTGCCCACTTTCTCTTTTCTTTCAGACTCTCCCCTCCCTTGAAGATCCTGCTTTTTAAAAATTGCATAGATTTTCTTAGAGCTTTAGATTTTTTTCATCTCTCTCTGTGTATATATTCCCATCAGTCTCACTTCCTTTATATTCCTAGCAACCACGTTTCATTGTAAGCTCCCCTCTAGACTTTTTTTTTTTAAACACTTTTCCGAAGAGATTTTATCCCGTCCCCATCCTATTTCCTGCCCTCTTTCTACAAGGGGAAATGTCTTCTCGGTTTTCTGTGATCATATAAGAGAATTTCAGAGTTATGAATATGGAAATGGTACATCTGTAGAGAGCATATTAATGTAGTTTAAGTATTTGAAAAGGTGCATTTTTGAAAAGTTAAAGTAACTTAGGAGGTGAAGAAAATAGATTCAAAGGTGGTTTAGATAATTTTGTAATTGTTCTAATCATTTGATGTTATATATATGTGTGTATAATCTCTCTAAGTTTAGCTGTTAGATCTAGTTGTTTCAGAAATTAAATAATAATATTAACTTTTATATAAAAATATAACTTTTATAACTTAACACCTGTGTTAAGCACTTTGCAATGATCTCAATGGATCTTCACAACAACCCCGGGAGGGAAGTTGCTATTAAATTTACTGATGAAGAAACTGAGGCAAATTGAAATTAAGTGACTTGCTGAGGGTCATAAAGCTATTAAGCTTCTGAGACATAATTTGAACTCAGACTTTCCTGATCCCAGATCTGGTATTGTATACACTCTGCCACTTAGCTTTCTAAATCATTTTATTGAGCACTTGGTGCAGTAGATAGATTGTGAGATAGAAGTCAAGAGAGCTCCTCTTTCTGATTTCAAATCTGGTCTCAGATATTTACTAGCTGTGTGACTCTGGGCAAGTCACTTAACCTTGTTTGCTTCAGTTCCTCATCTGTAAAATGAGCCAGAGAAGGAAATGGCAAACCACTCCATTATTTTCCAAGAGTTGGGCCATCATAAAAATGAACAAAAATTCAAAGTATATAGTTTGTTAACCCTATACAGTAGAGTTTTTAAAAATTCTCTATATAATATGATATTAATATAGCTGCAGGCCCAAAATGTCATCACAGTATTAATGAGATGTCAAACTAATTGTAAAAGAAGCTTGCCTTCATGTGTTTATGAGATTCAGCACTTCTCTGATTATCAGAATCAAGAAGGGAACAACTTCTAGGCTTCAACTGCAACCAAATTAGCCATGCCTCTGATGGTTTAAAATTATTAACCCTGGATAAATTTTAATACTTCTGTTTTGATAGTTGTTTTTGATATTTGGAGACCTTGAAAGACTTGAGCTTCTTGTTGGGTCAGGAAGAGTAAGAATTCTGCCCCCTTAACGCTCAGTATTAGAGCTATAGTATTGAAACATTGTACCCAGCAGGAGGTAAAGATATAGGGTGTATAGACACAGAAAGAAAGAAACCAGAGGAATGGAGCAACTTAAGGGAGCTAGCCCTGGCAAAAGAAAACAGACCAAAGACCTTTAACTATGGAGAGACTCAGAACTTGGGAATCCAGCTGAACAACTTGGCCAGCAAAGATGCTAAAATTTCACTTAGGGTAAATAGAATGCTGTTTCTTTATATAGGTTCCTTGGATGTCAGTCTTTTAAAGATCTCTTTATGCCTCAGTTTCCTTACCTATAAATACAAGAGTTGGATTCAGTGGTTCTATTTTCAAAAATCTATGATCAGTGATATGTCTTTTTATGCCTTTGGCTACATAAGTGAAATATAAATATAAATATATAATATATATGTGTATATATATACATATTTATATATATATACACATATATATGTAAAAGCTTTTTATTTTTAAAATATATGTAAAGTTAGTTTTCAACATTCACCTTTGCAACACCTTGTGTTCCACATTTTTCTCCCTCCTTTCCCACCATGATAGCAAGTAATCCTCCCCTAGATAGCAAGTAATCCAATATATGTTAAACATGTACAATTCTTCTATACATAATTCCACATGCTGCACAAGAAAAATCAGATCAAAAAGAAAAAAAAATGAGAAAGAAAACAAAAAGCAAACAAACAACTAAAAAGATAAAAAAATACTATGTTGTGATCCACAAGTTCCCACAGTCCTCTTTCTGGATGCAGTTAGCTCTCTCTCCATCACAAGTCTATTGGAATTGACCTGAATCACCTCATTGTTGAAAACGGCCATATCCATCAGAATTGATCATCAGATAATCTTGTTGCTGTGTACAATGTTCTCTTGGTTCTGCTCACTTCACTTAATATCAGTTCATCTAAGTTTCTCCAGGCCTTTCTGAAGTTATCCTGCTGATTATTTCTTATAGAACAATAATATTCCATAACATTCATAAACTATAACTTATTCAGCCATTCCCCAGTTGATGGACATCCATTCAGTTTCCAGGTCCTTGCTACAAACATTTTTGCACATGTGGGTCCATTTCCCTTTTTTATGGTCTCTTTGGGATTACAAGCCAACTAGACACACTGCTGGATCAAAGAGTTTGCAGAGCCCCAAATTGCTCTTCAGAATGGTTGGATCAGTTTACAACTTCACCAACAATGTATTAGTGTCTTAGTTTTTCCCACATCCTCTCCACCATTTATCATTATCTTTTCCTATCATCTTAGCCAATCTGAGAGTTATGTAGAGGTACCTCAGAGTTGTCTTAATTTGCATTTCTCTGATCAATAGTGATTTTGAGCATTTTTTCATATGACTAGAAATGGTCTTAATTTCATCTGAAAATTGTCTATTCATATCCTTTGACCATTTTATCAATTGGAGAATGCTAAGCCTGAAATAATTAAAACTTGAAGGGAAGCTAGTTATTTGTTGTTCAGTCGTGTCTGACTCTTTATGTTCCTGTGATCCATAGCATGTTAGTATTGTTGATGGTGTTTTCCTGACAAAGATATTGAAGTGGTTTGACATTTTCTTTTCCAGGGCAAACAGATCAAGTGATTTGTCCAGGATCGCATAGTTATTTAAGGGTTGGTTTCTGGCACCTACTTATTGTTCTTCACAACTTGAATTAAAATATATATATATATTTGGGTTGTTTGATTATATTTTTAATTTAGTTGTAGTTGTACATTTTGTGATATGGATTGAGTCAGAAAGAAGCACAATTAGCTATTATGAACATAATCAAGTCCCAGACTATCCTGTTTGTATAGAATGATTGTGAGAATGGAACTCTTTATTAACCTCCACTGTTTATCCCTCAAACCTCTGTATAAAGATACAGTCTTTGAAATAATTAGTATATTTTTTATACAGATTATTCTATCTGGCTCCTACTTTATCCTTCCCTCAGAGTTCCCTGGCACTTTGCCTCTTTCCTGGAGAAACCCCCAAGGTTTTTATTTCCCCTATAAAAGATCTGTTCATTATGAAGATCTTGGTTAAGTCCTTTTCAGTACTAAACCCACTATGAAATATTCTCTCTCCTTCCTCATAGTGCAGTTCCCTTTAATGGAATCTTTTTCCTTGATATAGCTAACTGATTAGTTTGCTAAACTGTATGGATTTAGGCTTCCAATCAATGGCATACTCAGATTTATTCCTTTAAAAGATTCTTCAAAATTCTTTTCCTTGGTAACTATTGCTTTCCCATATCTATTTCATATTTACCTCTCCTGGTAACTATTTTACCTCTTCATTTTGTCTTTTCTCCTAAATACACCTACCTTTTGGCAAAGAGAATGGCCATTGTGAATTTTGTAATAGAAGTTACTATCCCTGACCTCATCATTTATATATATCCCATTTCAATGCATTTATACTGCTAAAATACTGTTTATTATATATTTTAAAATAAAATCAAACATATAGTTGTTTGCTTTCTGTAGCAATTTAGTTTATAACAAATTAAATGTTCCCTTTTGTTTGTTTTATATTGTCATTTTTTTGGATTTAGATAGATTTTATATTGTTTTATTACAGGCTTGTCTTGCCTGCCCTACTTCCTACTGTACATATTAAATTTTTAGAAAATAGCTAATCTCTTGATTAGAGGGGAAAATTGGGATAGAAAAATTGGATTCACTCTATCATTTTGGACTGAATATAAGGAACAATGGTTAGGAAAGAATGGTTGAACAAATGATTTTATAAATAAAGGTGAAATACCTTATAGTTTAAAACACATATCAACAAGTGTATAACTTCTTCCACACCTGTGACCTACCAAGGAGGGATATGTTTGAAGTCTTCATGCCAAAACACTTCATCATGATTCTTCTCAAACCCACCCAGTATGCAAATACTTCGTTCTTATTGTTGAGGGTACCACTCACTCCTCATTTGCAATCTCACTTTCATCTTTGTCTCCCTTCTCTCACCTCACATATTTAAATAGTTATCACAGTTTTTTTTTTTTTTTTTTTTCCCTGAGGCAGGCATTTGGGGTTAAATGATGGGTCCGTCACACAACTAAGAAGTGTTAAGTGTCTGAGGCCAGAGGGGTCACACAGCTAGGAAATGTTAAGTGTCTGAGGTCAAATTTGAACTCGAGTCCTCCTGACTTCAGGGCTGGTGTTCTATCCACTGTGCCACCTAGCTGCCCCTGCTCAGCTTATTTCTTTATCTGCAGTCCCTCTCATATGCCCTTTTTTTTCCTCAATACTCCTGGCCCTATAGATCTCATCACATTTTACCCACACTGTTACTATTGTTGCTGTTTGTCCTTCATTTTGGAAGATGACCATCACATCAGGAAGGTGATGCTGTAACATGCAAGTGAATTGGATTGAGTGAGGAAGATCACCATTATCATGTTCTCTTATAGAACCATTTGGCAAGATATAGATTAGGATGACTGGAAATGGCTCTGAATGCAGTGGGAGATCTTGACCTTCTTAAAGTAAGGTCTTTAACAGGTCTCAGTTTGAATGACTGAGGCAATCCATCCATTCACTGATTAAGGCTAGAAAGAAATTAGGACAAAAATGGCCTTTTTTATCTAGTTTACCAAAAAAAAAAAAAAAAAAGGTACAAAACCAGGAATCAGTCTGAAAGGGGAAGACCCTCGGGGTTTCTGGCCAAAACATCAAGAATTGCTATTTTTATTCACTCTCAGCCAGTCTGGGCCAAAATCAAGACCAAGTGTGCTTGACCCTGGGACCTTTTGTTGGCTGATCAATGAGAACCTGAGTGATTCAGGTTTAAGGCATGGTCCTTAAGAAAAAAATTTAGTTCTTGAGTGCCAAGATAAGAATTTCCCCTCTTCAATTCACTCTTCCCATAGTTGCCAAAATGATTTTTCCTAAGGTGAAGATCTGACCTTGTCACTTACATATTCAATACTCTTTTGAAGCTCTTTAAGATCAAATATAAACTCCAGTGATTTTTTGAAGCTGGGTACCATCCTACCTTTCTAGCTATCTTACATATAGATTTTTATAATAGCTTTTTATTTTTCAAAATATATGCAAAGATAATTTTCAGTATTCATCTTTTTAAAACGTTGTTCCATTTTTTTCCCCTCTTTCCCCCTCCTCCCTCCTCTAGATAGCAAGTAATCCAGTATAAATTAAGCATATGCAATTCTTCTAAACATATTTCCACATTTATCATGCTGCCCTTGTACTTACTATATTCTAATTCCATGGTCCAGTTATACCCATCTGATTTCTCTTGCTCTTACATGACACTTTTATCTCCCACTTTTTTGCCTTTGCTCTGGCATGCTTGTAATATTCTTCTTCCTTAACTTCATTTAGCATCTTCCTTCTAGTTTTAGCTAAGTGCTACTGCTGCTTGGAGCCTTTCCTGGTTCTTACCTTCACTTTCTTAGAATTTTCCTTCAGTTCAAAGGCTGCTAGTACACTTCCTTCTAAACTTTTTATTAGCCTTATATATAAAAAAAATTTTTATATCTGACACTTGTATTGACTATAACTGGGCAAGGCATTGAAACTTTTAATGCTTATCTGCATTGGTAGAGAAGTTTCCTCACTCATGAAGTCCAATCTCTACCTGTATACAAAGACAAAAATAAAGTATGTCCTCAAGGAACTTACAATTTTGTGTGTATGTGTACACACATACAGGGCAGGGAATGTTTCACTTCTGACTTCATGTTCCCTACCATGGCACATGTTGATGTTCAATTTATCAGTTGTGTCCAGCTCTTTTGATGAGGTAAAATAGGCACCAAGAAGGGTAAATAGAAATAGATTCAGAAGAGCAATAAATTGTAAAAAGAATATTACATAAAAATTCACAACATGGAAAACCATGACAAGATATCCATTACAGATTACAAAGACTTACTATAAACAAACTTTATTATGGGTATAACAAAGGGAAATATAAATTCCATAGTAGAATTCATAGCTAACCAGGAAGACTGAAGCCACTAACGGAAAGATACTATGGGGGAGGGAGAGGAGAGAGAGCAAGCTTAGTCTTGAAAAAGGAGTTAGGTAGGAAAGGGGTGCTATTTACATAAATAGCTTCACAGGCTCAAGCAATTACATTGCAGAATCATAAATGAATGAGCAGTTTGCATTTTGGAATACACAACCTTTAAAGGTGGGTTCTATGAAAAAAGGGGAAGAACCCAGAAAGAGTTTGGAGGGATAAAGGCCGCATCTTAAGATTCAGATGGAACCCATCTAGCTGACTAGGTCCCAAACCTCTGATCAAGAGAGTCTCTGAGAGGATTGAGACTGGGGAGGTTGATAAGAGTTTATCTCATCACAGATAAACAGAATATTTAAGCAGAATAGTCTGAAAGAGCTAGCTTCCTTTTTATACCCATTAGTTTACTTTATTGTAGTTGATAACAACCTGATTGGGTTCCTTCCTGATTAGGGAAGAGAATAAATTGATTTCAAAGTCCACATTACTTTATTACCCCATTTAGAATTTTCTTGCTATTTCCTTCTCCAGACAAAGTAAGCAAACAGAGTTGTGGACTTGCCTAGTATTCCTAATAAGGGTATGGGGTCAGACTTAAACGCAAAGGAAAATGAGATTTCCTGACTCCAGGCCTGGCAGTTAATAAATACATGTTTGTTGACTTGATCAATGGTCCTCTGTAGTCAAAATTAGTGATTGCATTGATCCTGAGTACTGATAGTTCTTTATTTT
This sequence comes from Myrmecobius fasciatus, assembly GCA_023553655.1. Taxonomy (NCBI): domain Eukaryota; kingdom Metazoa; phylum Chordata; class Mammalia; order Dasyuromorphia; family Myrmecobiidae; genus Myrmecobius; species Myrmecobius fasciatus. The sequence goes on from JAJPUD010009596.1 coordinate 62,134, forward strand.
TTAAAAAAAATTTTTAAAAAAAGAAAAGCTTATTAATTGAAAAAGTTAATAAGAAAACATGAAAGGAATATTAATAACAATCAGAATTAAATGCCACTGCATCTATATGACATGATTTGTTCAGCCATTCCTCAGTGGATCTTTAGTTTATTTGCATCCTTTGTTTTTGTTTGGTTTTTTTCCTACCATAAAAACGTCCTACTCTAAACATTTTTATATAATTCCTTTTCCCCTGTTTTTTGGCCTGTTTGAGGGATATTAGGGATTGAGTGGTTCAAAGGCTATAAATAATTTAGTCACTTTTTTGGTATGAATTCAGATTGTTTTCTATAAAGGAACCAATTCATGTCTCCTCCCTTAACATATTCATGGACTTGTCCTCTAATATTGACAGTTTCTGTTTTTTATCATCTTTTTGTCAGTTTGCTAGATTTGAGGTGAAATCTGAAATTATTAATAAATAAGAGAATGATTGCTAGATATTTTTCTTTTACTATATTATATGCCAACTCAAGTTATATTTTGGTCAAGTTACAAGCTTATTTATATTTGTGATAGATTCTATAGTTAATTTTATGATGCTCCTTCAGTTTGTGAATGTGAACTTGTTCTGTATTCTTGGAAATGTAGCTGTGCAGGTGGAGTTAGTGGTAAGTACTGTTTATTTTAGTAGCATTTGGACTATTTTAGAATCACATTTTTTATTTTTTTGCCAGTATTTCTATAATAATTTATTTTAATCTTTTTTTTTCTTTTAACATGAGCATTTACTTTTTTATCTGAACATATGCATCATGATATAATGATATGGTAAATATAGCACCTTCTTTTTCCAACTACCTCTTCCCAGACAATGACACTAGGATTTCTTGAGGAGTAGAGCTTTTTTTTTATGATAAAGACAGCTTCTGTGCCAGTAAGTCTTTGGTCAACTCTTCCATTTCTTTCAGCCTTATTGGTCCTATTTCTAGGCTGATGAATGCATTTCTTTTATCTATATTGCTATTTGTGAATGTAATTTTTTCCTTGTTTTTGTTTCTGTTTTGTCAGCCGATTTATTTTGCATATTCCCAGTGAGGAAAGAGACAACGCTATCCGAGTATGCTTTCAGATTGAACTTGCCCATTGGTTTTACTTGGATTTCTACATGCAGAACACACCAGGATTACCTCAGTGTGGGATAAGAGACTTTGCTAAAGCTGATATCCTTTTTAAAAATCAGTGTAATTATCATTTTTTATTCTCGTAAGTAAAATGTTGTTACACTAAAAAGTTTTCTTCCTCATCTTGTATATGAGGTTTATAACCTACCCAAAATATGTAGCTTATCTTTAAGAGAGGAAGAAAAAAAATTGAGTCTTCAAAAAGCTTGTCTTGAAGCTTTTTTTTTTTTTTTTTTTTTTAGAAAACTTTATATGAGATTTGAAATTAAACTTTCCCCCCTGTTTTTAGAACAGTTAAAGTTGGCCTATGAACTCATCTACCTTTGCCTATTTTTACTGTTAGAAATTTTTCTTATCCAGGTATTTCCTATTTCAGTGAAACCATAGATTCATTCTCTATCCATATTTCTGTTGATACAAATGTATTTTACAAGGTTTACTTCAATAAGATTGGCATCATTAGTAATACAAAGAAATCATTGGAAACATTTTTTCATTTAAATCAAAGTCAAGCCAAAAAAGACTTGAATGGTATACTACCTAACAAGCAAATTACCATGTCCTGCTTGGTTCCTGCTATCAATTATATGTTGCTTGATTTACAATAGTTGTGGAGATTAGATATAAACACATATTTTAAAAGGTAAAAGAACTAAATAGTTCAAGACAAAATAGAGGAGCAGTCTGAAGTTATAGCATATGATTAATTGTCAAATGTACTTTGTTTAGATGAGATTTTACTTTAATTGTAATGAAGAAAACTTTATGGAGGAAATGAGATAGCCATTAATTTAGCTAAAAGGACATTTCAGAAAGAATACTTGAGCAAAAAAGTTTTAGGAGTGAGAAAGTTCAAGGTATATTTACTTATTTGGTGGCAAAGTAAAATATGGTATGGAATAGGAATCTGGAAAGATAGGTTGAAATCTGATTATAGATATTTCTAAATATTAGACTAAAGAGTTTGAACTTTATTTGCTATGGATCAGATAGGGAGTCATTTAAAGTTTTTGGCAGGAGAATGACATGATTAGTCAATTAAACACATATTTTTAAGTGTCTATTATGTGTCAGACTCTGTTCAGCATTGGGAATGCAAATACAGAGAGTTTATGAGCGAATCATTGTTTCAGAAAGATTCCTCTGTTGACAATATACAGATTAGATTGGAGCAGGAATACTAGGTAGAACTAATAGTTATTAACAAAGAGTTATTAGGTCTTAGTAATTGATAGTTATTAGCCTTCATTGTCTTTTATAGTCATACCCCAGAAAAATTATGGGTCACAATGACATTAAGAAGATTTTTGTCAGGCAAAGAAAGATTTCAGTCTTTTCATGGGGTTGGTTCTTTAAACATTTATTTTAATATAAATTTTTTTTTGCATGAATATTATTTTCACATAATAGATACTTCTTAACCTTCTCCCTTTTCTTCCCCTATACATTCTTCAAAAACCAGTTAACATTAGATAATATTGGTTAATAAAAAGAAAAGTATTAACTCTGAAGAAACATAATTTTGATGCTTCACAATGACTTTGCTTACATTGTTGTAATCATAATTATTCTTTTAACCAAGTATTTTTTATTGTCACTTGATATAAATGTAGGCATGCTAATATACCTAAATATAAATTTCCTGTAATATTCTTTTTGTTACTGCCTATATTTTAAAATGTTCTAGGATAATTCTGTTGGTCAATAACTATTAAGCTAACATTCCTTAGTGTGTGTGTGTGTGTGTGTGTGTGTAAGGAATGTTAGAAAAATTCATTAGACTTCTGAATGGGAAGGCAAGAGAAGATTCCAATATCCAATAGGATTATACATTTAGAGTTAGAAGAGACTTTGGAGTTCATTTGAAGTTCAAGTGGGAGAAAATAGGCAAATAGAAATAGAAGAAAAATAGACAAATCCAGTGGGGGACCTTGTTGGGAAGGAGTAGAATGACATATTGAGTTTGAAATGAAAGAAAATACAAGTAGAAGCAGGTAGTTGGAAATGTTGCCAGTTTCTTTTGGGAAAAAAGTAAGGATTGGAAATACAACTTTGGAATTTAGCTATCTAGAGACAATAGTTGGCAGGAGAATGATATAATCAAGCAATTAAAAAAACATTTATTAAGTGCCTATTATGTGCCATTTGTGGAAATGAAAGATTCTTAAAGATTTTATTGGCTAAAAAGTTTGCAAAGAACTGAGGATACTGTTAGAAGTTATATATAAATCTCTAATATTGCTAATTGCTCAAATGAACTTATCTTTTAGGGATGTCCCCTTGGGGATGAGAGAGAGATATATAAACATAGGTTTATATATGGAATGCATGTAATATCTGCATATTTTATAATTGGGTAATGTTTTACCATTTACAGAGTCCTTTCATGTTTTTTATTTTTTTTATTTTTTTATTTTTATTTTATTTTTTTATATAAAGCTATTTATTTACAAAACATATGAGTGATTTTTCAACATTGACCTTTGCAAAAACTTTTTTTTCCCAAGCTTTTCCCCTCCCCCCCACCCCTAGATGACAGGTAATATAATACATGCTAAATAGGATAAATTATATGACAAATACAGTACATGTATACATACCTATACAGTTATCTTACTGCACAAGAAATATCAGATCTAGAAAGAGAAGAAGAAAAAAACAACCTAAGAAGGAAAACAAAATGCATGGAAATATTCACAGAAAGCGTTAAAATGCTGTGTTGTGGTTCACACTCAGTTCCCACAGGCCTCTCTCTGGATGTATATGACTATCTTCATCGCTGAACAACTGGTTTGAATCACATCATTGTTGAAGAGAACCATGTCCATCAAAATTGATCATTGTATAGTCTTGTTTCTGTGTATAATGTTCTCCTGGTTCTGCTGATTTCACTCAGCATCAGTTCATGCAAGTCTCTCCAGTCCTCTCTGAAATCCTCCTGTTCGTCATTTCTTACAGAGCAATAATATTCCATAACATTCATATACCATAATTTATTCAGCCATTCTTCAATTGATGGGCATCCTTTCAATTTCCAGTTTCTTGCCACTACAAAAAGGGCTGCCACAAACATTTTTGCACATGTGGGTCCCTTTCCCTCCTTTAAAATCTCTTTGTGATATAGACCCAGTAGAAACACTGCTGGGTCAAATGGTATGCACAGTTTGATAACTTTTTGAGCATAGTTCCAAATTGCTCTCCAGAATGGTTGGATCAGTTCACAGTTCCACCAACAATGTATCAGTGTCCCAGTTTTCCCACATCCCCTCCAACAGTTATCATTATAATTTCCTGTCATTTTAGCCAATCTGACAGGTGTGTAGTGGTATCTCTGAGCTGTCTTAATTTGCATTTCTCTGATCAATAGTGATGTGGAGCACCTTTTCATGTGACCAGAAATAGTTTCAATTTCTTCATCTGAAAATTGTCTGTTCATATCTTTTGACCATTTATCCATTGGAGAATGGCTTGAATTCTTATATATTTGAGTCAATTCTCTATATATTTTAGAAATGAGGCCTTTATCAGAACCTTTGGATGTAAAAATATTTTCCCAGTTTACTGCTACCCTTCTAATCTTGTCTGCATTCATTTTGTTTGTACAAAAACTTTT
>JAJPUD010009597.1:0-17969 GCA_023553655.1 Myrmecobius fasciatus
CACTAGCCTTACTGTCTCCTTCAGTGTCATGAGTCCAGTGGCAAGACATAGGACAAGATTACTAGAGAGAGACCTCCTTATGAATAACATTCCCATTCTCAGAAGGGTGTACCCAAAAGCAAGAATATTTAGATGATTTGAGAGATGCTCTTTCATCTGTTCTCCTGGGCTATATAACTCTTGATGTTAACTTCCCCCATATTAATTTGCATTGGTCAGGGATTCTGCACTCTCATAGTTTATAACATGATGGATTGAGAGCCGGAAGGCACCTTAGACAATTTTTAATCCCTCATTTTGTATTTTACAGGCTCCTGAAGTTACTTCCCAATAGTAGTCATTCAGGTCCTCTGATTTTTGGAATATGGAAACATATGTGTAATTGCTTTTACTGTAGTGCAATAGATGAAAAAGTTCTATTTCAGCTTTAGCATGATGTCAATAATGTAGGATTTGAGTTAGGAAAAGTAGTTTTGAATCTTGACTCTTGATATTTAGTAGATGTAGGATCATGGACAAATAATTTAGTCTAAGCTACAGTTTCCTGATATGTCAAGTGGAGTTCACATAATACATGATATCTAACATGGTTTTGGTTGGGGGGGAAAGATGTTATAAATCTTAAAACACATTATACAATTGTGAAGTAATGTACCTCCATTTAAAAATGAATTCTGAATTCAGAGCCTCCAGTTTTTCTCATGGCAGAATCTTGCTGATCACCCTGAAGGAGTTAGTGGGGTGCCTTTGTTTAGAAAATGACCATTTTTATACTGCATAGGATCTAAGAGTTTTCTTACCCAGGCAAATATTTTTTTTTTTTTCATCTTGTTAAAAGGACACTGTGGTTGCATTGTGTATAGTTTTACTCAGGAAAAAATTAAGATATATTTCACTGAAATATAAGTATTATGTATGTTAAATAAGTATTATGTTGAATGCTGAATAAAGAATTGTCTACATATAGAAATATATAGACTTATCGAAGTTTGGTCCCATTGATGAATTTTTCTACCACAACAACACTGGAGAACTAGCTACTGAGATAAAGAGTTGTGATCTACATTGAAAGGAGAGAATACATATTCTAACAAAATTATGGATCCATTAAGCATTCAGATAAGAAATAAGCATATCTCTCTGCATATAAAGAAAATACTTCTTCCCCCCCCCCCCAAAACAGACTTATGTCATTCCTGTTTTCTCATTGCCTTTGGAAAAGAGATCACAAAAGTACATTTCTATCTTTGCTACTCTTCCCAGCAAAATAAGAAACCATCAGCTAACAAATTTACTTTTTCAATTTACTTTTGTTATTTTTTAGTTTTGCATGACTTTTCAGGACCCCTTTTTGGGGTTTTCTTGGCAGAGATACTAGAGTGATTTGCTATTACCTTTTCTAGCTCATTTTACAAATGAGGAAACTGAATCAAACAGGATTCATTGACTTGCCCAGGATCACACATCTAATAAGCATCTGAAGTCAAATTTGAATTCAGGTCTTCCTGATTCCAGGTCCTGCATTCTATTAGCTGTGCCTTTTCACTGCATCAATTTACTTTTGTCCCCTTTACAACATTCTGCTTCATTAGACAACAGAGCCACATGCCAGCTCAGTTCTCAGCAAATGGTTTGTGTAATATAGATGGTCTAACTTGTTAAGCCTAATATATTATTGGTTAATTAAGACTGCTGTACAAACTTTTTTTTTTTTTTTGCTTTTTGCTGAGGCAATTGGGCTTAAGTGACTTGCCCAGGGTCACACAGCTAGGAAATGTTTAGTGTCTGAGATTAGTGTCTGAGATTAGTGTCTGAGATCAGATTTGAACTCGGGTCCTCCTGACTTCAGGGCTGGTGCTCTATCCGCTGCACCACCTAGCTGCCCCATGAACAAAGTTAACTTTAATGAAAATTGTTAAGTATTTTGGACAAGGTCAAATTCATTTCCTTAATGGCTAACTTTGTTTTTCTTTTTTTTTTTTTTTTGTCTTTTATATCAGGTGAAATTAGTCAAATAATGTTTTCTTGTTTTTCAAACTATGTCTGCTGCTATTTTGATTCATTTTTAAAATTTGGGAAAGTAGGAAAATTTCACATTTCTAATAGAAAGGAGAGTCTGTCCCATTGTCAATCTTTTATATATTAATAATCAAGGGAATCTCAGCGTTCCTAATCTTACAATTGTAAAGTGACATTCAGACATGCAAAAAAACTCTTTTTTTGAATATATATATTTATTTGTTAATTTTGTAATAAAGTTTAACTTACAATGGACTTTGATTGGAAAGGCAGGCAATGTAATGTGGTATGGTAAAAGGAGCATTGAACTTGGGAATCAGTCCTGGCTTAAAATTCCTGTTCTTAGACAAAAGTGAATTCTTTCCCTATTAGAATATTATCCAAAATAAGGTTTAATTAGCTTAAGAGAATGTTAGATGAAGTAAAGCAATCAGATCTACTTTTATAACTGGGCAATTCACTTACCCTTTCTAGCTTTTAGTTCCATCTGTAAAGTGAGTATAATAGTCCTTTGTGTTACCAGGATGTACTGCTCACAAGTGAATTTTTAGTAGAATCAAGAGGTAGTTTAACTCAAAAATTTGTAGTTTTCCCTTAATATAGTTTATTTAAAGAATCATAGAATTTGAGAATTGAAAGTGGGATGTCACGGGTTGTCTAGTCCAATCCAGACCCAAAAGGAATCCCTTTTTTTAAGCCCAAATGATTGTTCCCAAACCCTGCTTGAAGAGTTCCAAGAATAGAGTGGGCAGAGCTCACTTCTTAGGTAGCCCTTTTCATAGCTGACAATGCAAAAAGAGAATGTGAATGTTGCTCTATTTTCTTCAGCTGAGTAATGTAGCTTACTATTTGTGTAAAAAAATTAGAGTTTGTCTAAACAGGAACAAAAAGATTGACTTATGATCTTTTTTTATTTTACAGGATTTTGGAATAAAAAGACTTCATTAAATGATGGCAGGAAAATCATCACTTTTCAAAGTAATTCTTCTTGGAGATGGTGGCGTTGGGAAGAGCTCTCTTATGAATAGATATGTCACTAACAAATTTGAGAGCCAGTTATTCCATACAATAGGTGTGGAATTTTTAAATAAAGACTTGGAAGTGGATGGACACTTTGTAACCATGCAGATTTGGGACACAGCAGGTCAAGAACGTTTTAGAAGCCTTCGAACACCATTTTACAGAGGTTCTGACTGTTGCCTTCTTACTTTCAGTGTAGATGACTCTCAAAGTTTCCAGAACTTGAGCAACTGGAAGAAAGAATTCATTTATTATGCAGATGTCAAAGAGCCTGAAAGCTTTCCTTTTGTGATTTTGGGTAACAAGATTGATATAAGTGAAAGACAAGTTTCTACAGAAGAAGCACAGGCCTGGTGCAGGGACAACGGCAACTATCCTTATTTTGAAACAAGTGCAAAAGATGCCACAAATGTTGCAGCAGCTTTTGAGGAAGCTGTTAGAAGAATCCTTGCTACTGAGGATAGGTCAGATCACTTTATCCAGACAGATACAGTCAATCTTCACCGAAAGCCTAAGCCCAATTCATCTTGTTGTTGACTATTAAAAAGCTTTGCCAATATAGCTCTAACCAACTCATTTACAAAATGGGGTAGGGGAAATAGGAAGAAGAAGAACATAGAATAAAGGTCCAGCAAGTCCAATTCTAATAATAAAATTTAAACTAATCTACTACTGCTTCATTAGAAGGTGGAAGGGAAATGTCCATTCATTAAGTAACCTATTTACTGAAGGCTCGTAACATGTATAAACAAAGATTGCCTCTAATAACAAATGGTTACTTAAAATTTAATGTGCAACTTACAGAGCTAATAATAAATTAATACTTTAATTGTAAATAAAAGAAAACTTGAATTTCTGGAAGCACTACTTGGGTTTTTTCCCCTAGAATTCAAATGGAGAACACATTTTTTTGTATGTATGTATTTTTTACAAAATTAGCATTTCATTCTTGGTTCATTGAAAGCACATTTTAAAAATGCTCACTATTAAAGATGTAAATCACAAGATTACTTTGGACTTGAGTGGTATTTCATGTTACATAAAATTATTTAACTATATCTGATCTATAAAGAGTGGAATACAATTGATATGAAGCGAAAATTTAGGCTACAGCAGATTACTTTTTCTCCTTAGATATCAGTACTGACTGATTTAAAATACTTAATTTTGTATCTGGAAATATAGTCATCTCTGATAAGATTTTTTTTTTAATTTTGAAATAGGAAGTATTCATTTTTAAGTAAATCAGCATGCATTTATATAGCAGCACATTTTCATTAAACATTCAGTGTCATAGATGAGGACATTCTGTCTCACCTTTAAAGGAGAGATTAAATTGGTATTTTCACCTTTATCCTCAGAGTTGAGATGTAGTTTTTCTAAGACAGTTTTATTATGAAAAGATGTTACATTTTTCAATGTAACAAAAATGCAAACACTGGATGATATGATTACAATATTACAAGATTTTTTAAAGAGAAATGCAAGTTTTCAGGACTTTTCCTCATCATTCTAAAATGATCTAAACTTAAATTTGAGGATTTCCAATTTTTAGTATTGTATATGTTGCCATCTTGACTGCTGTCTCCATCCCGTTCTTCCCTCCTTATCACACCCCTTTACTTCGAGAAAATAAAGTGACTATATAAACGGCTCTTAGGTTCTGTAACATACATTTTAAATAACTTGAATCACCTATCAATATATTTGTCATTAGATGCTAACATTTACAAAATATTGTATAAAAATTTACAAAATATTTTATACATCATTTTCATTTGGATTCTCACAATAGCCGTCTAAGGGTTTTCAAGTTATCCCCATTTTATAGATGAGGACACTGAAACTTGGAAGCAGTGACTTTCTTAAAGTGGCAAAGCTAATAAAAGACAAACTTGCTGCTCTAACCAGATTTTCAGAAGCAGAATCTACAATATCTTTCACATTATCCCATCCTTTTTTAACAGAGCTTGAAACTAGGGTAATCACTTTCTCAGACTGGTAACATGGGAAAGGATTGGTGGTGGTAAGTATTCCCTATCCCTTAAAGTCAAATTCCTCTCCCATGGTATCCTTTTCCCCAAGAAGGGGAGCCTCCTGGCCCACTCTCACCATGCCAATCATTCTTACATAAAGATCTATAGTTTTTCAAATCACACAATTCAGAGTTATTTTTAACATAAGCTTATGAAGAATGATGAAATGGAACATGTCAGAATGCCAGTGCAGAATTTCATCAATTGGTATCCAGTGAAGTTTGTACTTTTTTATTAATAGCTGGGGAGATACTAAAATTTATTTAAATTAATTTCAACTGTGCTAATTTTATATTCATTTCATTGTCTTATCAGTAGAAGTTTGTTAGATATAGCATTTAAAATTAGCTATTTTAAGCCTATGAAGGCAGCTTTTCACATTTAAATTATTAATAGTTTAGGGAAGGGCAACAAAAATGAACAATGTGATAGTGAGATTTAATATATAATGACAGTAACATCTGCCTAAATTTATAAAGTACACTGAATTTAACTGGTGAAGAATAAGAATTTATACTGGGATACAAAAAACAAAACTAGCCTATTCTGTTAAAGAGTTAATTAAGTTGTAACAGGAGAAACATTTATACATTTAAAGTGAAGAAAAAGTAATTTGGGAGCAACATTAGTAGCTTGATCAGGAAAAGTACCATGTAGTAGGTGGCAGTTGAACTGGGCTTTGGAGGAAGCTAAGAATTCTGAGTTGAGTATGGAGGGTGAGCCATTGCAATCATTGAGATTTGCTTATGAAAAGGCATGATGAACAATGTAATGTGTGGAAAATGGCCAGACCAGTTTAGCTAGAATGTAATGTGTAAGAGGTAATAATGGGTGTTAAGCCTAGAAAACAAGCTGGAATCAGATTTAAAACCCAATAGTTAAATGATAGATGAGTTTACATTTTCATTTAAGATGTAGGAGAAAGCCACTGGAACTTGAACAGGGGAGTGACATGGATAAACCTGTACAGGAATCACTTTGGTGAAGCTATAAGACAAAGGGCAAGCATAGAGTTTTGGCATTAGTGAAGAGGTCCATGCCTTTCCCCCCACCCCTGCAGTGTAAAAGAGAGAATAGGGAAAGATAATGACAAGAAAAAGATTTGAGATGTGGGAGCTCATGGCAAACCATCACATCTTATTTAATTCTCATTAAGGTGGGGCAAGTTATTGCATATGTTTTACAAATGCTAGATCCCAAAGATGCCTGTAATCTGCTTGTAGCACAAAGAATCCTTGAGTTAGAAAATGACCTGGTTTTGAAGGTGTGCTGTTTTAGTTTGTGAATGATCTGTATTAAACCATGGGTAAGACATCTCCTGATATCTTAAAAAAAAAAAAATTATTAGAAATCCAGTACTAGCTTCAGATCTGTACTTCTAAGCTCACAAAGACTAATAAGTGACAAATATAGGCTGGTAGTCTTTCTCCTAGTTATGGTATATGAAGTGTGGCCCAAAGTAAACAGGATCGACAATAAAGGTTTGGAAGTGTGGAAAAGACTATTCACTAAATCCCGGAATATTACAGAACTAGCATATAACCTCTGGAGCCCCAAAAGGAAATTGGAGAACTTGTTCTCTACTTGGAAGTAGCTAGGGAAAATCCTTTAATTTTTTTTTGTTTTTTTTTTGTTAGTAGCCAAGGAACATAGAGGCTGAAAATAGGAAAACCACTCAGTGTATAAGTATTGATCCACAACATGGAAAAGACATTTGCAAAATGTTAACCTTTTCACATGAAATCTGAGAGCTTTGGAAAGTAGTAAAGAAAAAGCAAGAAAAGAAAAGTAAAAATTGGTGGTGGGTGGCAGTGATAGGCAGATACTGACAACCGATAAGCAGAACAACATAATTCATTGTTGCCCACTAATAACTGGGGGATGGGAAGAAAAGGAATGAGAAAATGAGACTTTGTATACTGCATTTACAGTGAACAGTTAAGACATATTAAGAGTAGGGTGCCACTTACAGTGTTTTCTTTGATTTTTTTTTTCTCTTGTAGATAGGATTTTTCTTGCACAACAACTTGTCAAGTATTTTATCATTATTAACATGTAATGGACTTCCTGCCATCTAGGGGAGGGGTGAGGACTGGGGGTAAAATTTGGAACGGAAAGCTTTGTAAAGATCAATACTGAGGAGCTACCCATACATATGTTATGCAAATAAAAAGCTTTAATAAATAAATAAATAATTTTTAAAAAGTAGGGTGCCAGTCATATCTACAACAACAAAAAACCAGAATTGATGATTAAAAGTAAAAACAAATGAAGCTAATGCAACTCTATATTACTGCTGCATATAAGAAGTTTCATTTAAGTTCCTACTCTTTGATGATTCTGTCAAAGGATCAAATTTTAAAATTTTTTCAGCACCTGTTCCCCAAATCAAAGTAGCCAGATGGTATAGTGGATAAAGTGCCAAGCCTGGAGGAAGATTTGAATTCAAATCTAGCCTCAAACACTTATTAGCTATGTGACCTTAGACAACTTAACCCAATAGTTATCAAGCTGGAGAAGGAAATGGCAAACCATTCTAGTATCCTTGCCAAGAAAACTCCAAAAATACTAAGACAAATCTGAACAACAGATTTGTAGAAAATCATATTCTGTAAGTACTGTATCTACATTTTTGATGGTGATCAAGAATTGGAGGCATTGTCTTCCCTAAACATTGGAACCCAAATGATTTTTTTAATAGATGGTTTTAAATTTATATATGATGTTCCCCTCCCTTTAAATTACAGCACTTTCATATTGAATTACTCAATTTCTATTTCCTTCATGAATTACTTTCTGCTACTCAAGTTCTGCAATAATCCTCCTTTTGAATTCCTGTGACAACTTCTAGTATGGTCCTGTTTAAACCATCTTCCCTGTTTCTGGCACATCCTTGTTTCTGCATCTTTACACAGGTTATTACCTATTAGTCCCTACCTACACTTAGAATATGCCCTCTTTTTTACCTACAACTCAGAATTCCTATCTTCTTTCAAAGAATGTCTGAAAGTAGGAAGAAGTTAGGTGGCAGGAGAAAGGGAGATAGAAAGAAGGGTAATCATCAATATAGTAATGTCTTAAAGGAGATAGGAAGGATGGGATAAAAAAAAAAAAAGCCAAATAAAAGTGCACTTAGGTGGTCAGTGGATAGAATTATGGACCTAGAGTGGGTAAGATCTAATTTCAAATACTGCCTCAGACAGTTAGTAGCTATGTGATCCTGGGCAAATCATTTGACCACTGCTTGCCTCAATTTCCTCATCTATAAAGTAGGGATAATAGTACCTACGTATTAGGGTTGTTGACAAAATGAGATGGTATTTGTAAAGTGCTTTGTAAACTTTAAAGCATTACATAAACATTAGCTATTACTAGCTAATAAGATTCAAAATTTAATAAAGTCTTACTAAATTGGTAAAGATGAAAACCACCTCATCTTTTGAGACTTGAGATAATTGAACCTTAAAAATAATTAACCCAACGAATACAATTTTTTACTTCTGCCATTTTTTATGCAATTTTCCTGAACTAGGATGGTCTCCCCCTCTTTAAATAGTAGCACTTTCATACTGAATTATTCAATTTCACATATATTTATCTCTCAAGTTTCAGAAGATGAGATAGTTTTCATCTTTACCAATTTAGCAAAACTTTCTTTTATCAAAATTTTGAATCTTATTAGCCAGCTAGTAATAGCTAATATTTATGTAGTGCTTTAGATATAACAGCAAGGACAAAGAAACGTAAAGAGTTTGAAAGGGTAGATTCAATTTTCTCAAAATTGGAAGAAATACACATCTGGTAAAATATTGAATATGTGGGTCATGGGTGCTTAGTTTAGAATTGTTAACATAGGGAGTAATAAGAAGTTAATTAGAAATGAATAAAAGGACTGCTGAACAGAAGTAAAGGGCCAGTTAGCCCAGTTTCTAGCTAGTTTAAGCTCTTAATAGTGTATGATTCTTATAGTTTATTTTTTTATAGACTGCAACAATCAAGCTATACGCAGGAATTCATGTGAGAAAGAAAGGACCACCTACATTAGTTCTCAGCATACATTTGTATTTGAATACAACTAGTTCTTAAACATTACTGAGAATAGCATCATCCCCAGGAAAAAACAGCAACAACAATAAAAAAAAACCCCCACCACTAAACCAACATGCAATCAAACATAGTATTTAAAAAGCTTATTCTGTGTGTATAGTTAAGTAAAGTTAAGTAAAAAAATGAGGGGAAAGAGAGAGGAGGAGAGATGAGGGAAATATATCTGTGGCCAAGAATTTCACATGAAATTCTAGATAAAAAGACCCAATTTCAAAATTGTTACTTAAAAGTTCCCTTTTATTACAGAGTTCAATCATACTTTTCCAGACATTTGTAGTTTTCCCAGGAACTATTTGGTTATGATCGTGTCATTTGTTTAAAATATAATGAATAATTTACAGAATAAGATTTTCTATTTCTATTTTCTACAATGCAAAAAACTCCAAGCAATTTTACTAGCTATAGTCTATATGTTTAATACCAAACTGCCAAACTTTTAATTTAATTCAGGTTATTCTTGAAAGCAAAAATATGCAAATAATTTAAACATCTTTATAAAAATATGAAACTAATTTATCAAGAGGAAATTAGTTATCATTATTGTTATTCTTGTTGAGGAAAGAAAACATCCTCAAGATTCCAAATATATAACAATGAATAAAATTTTATGCCAAGATATACTGTTTAGATACTTAACTATTGGTCTCAGCAACCACTTCATTTTATTTATAGATAGAAACTCACATACATGCTCTTAAGTTTTCTGTCTTTTTGATACTACTGCCAGACTTGATACTTGATGCTCTTGGATAAGAGCATTTCGTATTTCACACAAAATTTGACCAACAAAATCTTTTCTTCAGCACTATGAATATTGCTTATATTAAAAAAAAATCTATGTGTATCCTATAAATTGTATTTTCTATTGTGAACCAACTTTTATATTTCAGTTTAAGATCTGTTAACCAAATCAACAATATAATGTTTGCCTAATTTACAATTTAAGATTATATTAGACTAGTCAAAGTAGAATCCCCTAAACAATTTTTAAAGCTAGAATAACTGTCAGGACACTTCTTCTAGCATTATTCATAAATACAGTATTTTTCAAAAAGTATAAATTATTCTGGTTGGAGCATCTGCTACAATAACAACAAAAGGTATTCTATTGTCCTTTTAACCAGAAATGAAGTTAATTTATAGAGGCTTAGAAAGCCAAGATTAGACACAATAGACTTAATTGGCTCTTAATTACTTACAATGCATATTATGACATCATATATTTAAGAAGTTTTCTGTATTCAGCTTAGAAGGTGTTTCTTCCCAAGAAATTGAACTTTTCTGTCAAATGCACTTGATCGAATGGGTGAATTTGGTTCATAAAATGGATTCATTGCAAACTAAGGAATGGAAAAAGAGTATTAGATTTATAGATATATTTGTAAAATGAAAGCTTATAACTTTAAATTTAAATTATGATGCCTAAAAATAAAATTTTGCAAACGCAAGATAAATCAAGTTTTTGAGAAGCAAATTTAAAAATAAAATTTATAGCTCTTTAAAGATGTTCAAGTTTGTTTTCAGTTTCAGTTTTAAAGATATCTATCAAGATAACAGGTATAAAAAAATACTTTCACACACAAGCATATGAAAAATATACTATATTCAAACAGAAGTCTGGTGGACAAAAAACGCAAAAAACTGCCCCAGAAGTCTAGTCTGAAAAATAAAGGAGAAAAAAGTCTGTTTACTAGCAATCATATTCAAAAAAAAGAGAACCTCAATTCTTCCTTCTCTATCTTGAGATTCTCTACCTGTACAAATAAGAAACATGTTCCTATTTTTGCTTCTTATCAAATTCAGAAAGATGTTATAAAGACTCATGACATAATTCATATAGTGTAAATAATTTGCATGATAAGATATCAATATATAAAATATATTTTAAATCATTTGGCAATCCTTTTTTACTACAGTAATAGTTTAATTCTGAACAACTTTTTCAGTTTAACTTTTTCAGGTTACTTTAAATGTTAAGTAAAACAATTAGTTCTGAACTGAAATCAGACTGTTTTATGGAATAAGAACTGTTTTCTGTTCATATGCAATTTACATTGTTATTTTTACAAAATAGCCTCCTTTCATTTTTCATTACGAATTTAACATATCAACATTCACATACATTTCAAAATACAAAGAACAGGAAATAGGAATGACATGAATCTAAACTTGCTATGTAGTTTTAAAAAAGGTTTTTGTAATATCAACATGGTAGCAACAAGACTGCCCTGCTTGTCTGCAACTTTCTGAACTTCCTTCTGCTTATTTTAAATGTGCTCTTTTGATTTCTTAAATTGGTTGGTTCCAGCACTTCTATTAAATTTCCAGGTAAAAACAATTCAATTATGTACTAAAACAAAAGGAACAGCACAGGTAACCTTTACTTACATTTGGCTTGAAATATAACATGTTTTTCATATGAGTTACATTTCTAATTATGTTTAAACAAATATTTAAGATAGCTGGTGATGACTACATAGCAGTGGGGAGATGAAGGGTATAATAAGAGGTAGGGAAGAATTGGATTGAAATTAAAAACTAATTGTAGAGATCCAGAATTTATTAGTGTAAAAGACACTGAAATGGGAGCTAGCAGGCTTTGGTGCTAGTTCTAGTTCTGTTAACAACATAGTCCCTGTGAGTTTTATCTTATTTTTATACAAGATATGCCTATGGTCTGAAATTTATTAATTTTAGAAATTACAAAATGTAACTTACCTTTATGTATAAATCGTAGACATCACTAAAGAAGTTTTTTATTCCATCTTCTTGTCTTACATCATGAAGCATAATAAATCTCATATGTAAAAATAGTTAAGTACATCACATTTTCTTCTTACAAATAAAAAAACAATGGAAAACCATCAGTTGGCATTATAGTCTTAAGTATAGAGTAACGTCAGTAAAAGCAAAACCTATGGAATGGTATCAAACTCTTTTAACAAAAACTGGGGCAGGAGGAGAAGAGAGATAGGGGAGGGGAGAGATGGAAGAAGGGCAGCACTGAAGTATAAAAATATAATAATTCCTGAGGCTGCATAGCGAAAAAGTTTCAATACTATTTACATATATGTTAGCTACATATATTATCCCTAACCTTATTAATAAAACAAAAAAATTAGTAAAAAAAATGCCTTATTAATAAAACAAAAAAAATTAGTAAAAATAAGTTTAAAAACACTTTTTTAGCTGTTTTGAGAAGCTTTATGGTAAACAAGTTTAATACACAGAATTCTGTGACCTTGCAGAGTGAAGAAATGTCCAGGACCAAGTAGTCTTCAATCTATAAGTTAAGTCTAGTATTCTATTTGGTAGGCCAATACTGACTCCCAAAGACATTTAACAAAGTACTTAAAAAAAAAAAAAAAAAAAACCTTAAAATTTTAAAAGTAAACTAGAGACAGGATTTTATATATAACCAGATAAAACTTAAATTATTTTAAATAAATGCAGGAAGCCTGGTATTTTCTTTTTTCTCAAATTGACAATACTTTTTTCTAAAATATGAATTAATGTAAAGGTAGAAATTTTTTTTTAACATTTCTTAATGATAGGATCCCATCATAATTTCAAATCCTGGCAAGTATATACAATATTGCTACAGCTCAACTTTTCAGATTCTTAACTTAAAAGTTTTAAAATCTATTACTGATAGGAAAAGGATATGGCCTGCAGTAACAAAAGCAGAAACAAACCACTCATTGAATTTGTCCACAGTTTTCAAGTACATATTGTTAGATAGCCACATATTTTCATCTACTAGGTCAAGGGCTGCATGGGCTATGAACTGGTTCAGATGACGGTGATCATCCTGGAGTAAAATATGGACAGCAGCAGATTATTAGCTTTAGTTGACAGAATACAGATATTTCATTATGAAAAATTCCAGGTGTGATTTTAAGCCCTACAACTTTATTTTCCTGCTTATATTTCTTATGGTCATTATTATTATAATGCTATACTCTTTACATAATGTTCTATTCTATATTTTAAAACCCAAAACATTAACTCACATGACTAATATGTGTCAAAAGAGGCCCTTAAAACTAGTTTTTCTCAACTCTTAAGCCTACTTTTCTCTATTCAAGAGAGCATACTTCATAATTTCTACAATTAAAAGTAGGGAGAGAACTCTAGGCTTGAATTTTATAATAGTTTTATAAAGAACATACTAAGAAAGGAGGTAGACAGAAGTATGTAATAATTTAAGTATTATACATAATTACTGAAATAAATTACCTACTTATGATTGTGGTAGATGAAGGTAGAAAGGCAAGTTTAAAAAAGTGTCACTGAAAAGGTAAAAGGGATAGGGATAGCCGATTTTATCATTTGAAGATATTGGTGATGTTGAGAAGGGATCAGAGAGTTCAATGCTTTAAAATATTCACATTAAGTCAATACTCAAGCAGATCTTTTATATCATTGAAGAATTTCTAATTCAGGAATTCTTTCCAATGATTAGACCTCAACCCATTTATATCTTTCCATCCTTTAAGACTTTCCTTCATGTTATTCAGTAATCTTACTACTGAAACAAAAGCATTCCTTGCTTCTTCTCCTGACATGGAAATACCAGTGAAGCATTCTGGATACCCATTTGTCATTCTCTGCTCTCACTGTGTGAGCATTTTAACATACAATTTTAAAAAAAAAAATTTTTTATTTTATTTGCATAACATATGTGTGGGTAATTCTTCAACAATAACCCTTACATAGCTTTCTGTTACAAATTTTCCCCCCAACTCCCCACCCCTCCCCTAGATGGCAGGATATTCCCTACATGTTAATTATGTTAAAATATTGGCAAATCGAATATATGTATACATATTTCCAAACTTATCATTGTCGTGCAAGAAAAATCTTATCTACACAAAAAATATATCACATAAAGGAACCACAATGTAAGAAAACATCAATCAAGGAGTATGAGAATGTTATATTGTGGTCCACATTTCACATCCCTCTCTCTGGGTGTATATGGCTTTCTTCAGTGAACAATTGGAGGTGGTTTGAAACATTTCATTGTTGAAGAGAGCCATAACATACAATTTTTTGAAGCCATCCTTTACTCTTTATTTTCTGGAATTTTGAATTGATTTAATGTTGTAGCCTACTTATATCTAACATGTGCCTTTCCATTGCCTCCTTTATAATACTCGTCTTTTTTGGAGGCAGTATCATTCAAGGTCTCTCACAGTAATAATGGTCAAATGTCTGAACTGAAAAGGTGGATCTTAGCTTTTTTATGAGAGGCTTGTGGTCAGTAAACATGTACTGTAATGTCCCCAAAACAAAACAGTTTGTTTTTCTTCTTCAACTCTGGGCCAAGACTCAAAAGTCTTGTTTATCCCAAATATACATGTTTTTGGAAAAGCTCTCATGGGAGGGTAGGGGGTGTCCTTTCAGATATATGTTGATATCTGGTTAATAGATATTCTTCATCTATTTGGTCTTTCCTCTGTGGATGGACAGGCCAAACTCCTGAGTGATTTGAGATCTCTTACAGGAGGCTCTGCAAAGTGTTGGAGCTTGGTAACCACAAAACAATGCCATCTATGTCTATAAGAAGAAGCTTGTTTATTAATCTAAGAATTTAATCATTCACAGGGAATTCCTCCTTGACCCGGAGCTTGTGCTGAGTCTCTTCCTTCACAATGGCTTTATGCCGGATATTTTATGATCCGGATAACTGACCAGGATTATTTCTATTGTTACATCTTCCAAAAAAAAAAAAAAAATACTGAATACTCTTGATATATGGATAGGAGACACCTTTTTGTAAAACTATTAGTAAAAGCAAGTTTCTGTTCTTTGAAGCTAAATGCTTTCTGGGGGAAGAGTGGGAGAAGCAAACTATAAGCACAGTGGGAGCTTTTATTCTTTACATCTTTCATTCTCTTGTGAAATAGTAAAGATGTAGTCCATTATTCTATATGGTTTTTGAAAACCTGCTTATTTCCCACTAATATCCAGGATGCTCATGTTTTATATAGATGGCAGGATAGAAAAATAGACTGTTATTTTTGCTAGCTCACATCAATTCTGTATGTTATTCTGAATAACTATTTTACTTGTCTCCTTTACATAAATCACAATAGTGACACAGGGAAACTTCAGTTTTGCTAATTTTACAGCAGCTATTTGTTGAGATTATCTTGACCCATGATTGGCAGTGTCTCTTTAGTAAACTGGAAGGCTTTGAGTTCATCTCCTTACTAGCTCTGTAACCATAAACAAGTCCCTTAACCCATTTGCCTCAATTTCTTCAACTGGAAAATGGGGATTAAAAAAAAAAAGTGGAAGGGTTGTTATAAGATAAAACAAGATGACATTTGTAAAGTTTAGCATTGTGTCTGGCCTACAGTGGGTATTATATGAATGTTCATTTCCTTCCTTCTTTCCCTTTCCTTTTAATAGTCACTAAATACTCAATATTTAAGCAATCTTGTAACTACTTCTCTCTCTCTCTTTTGAAAAATTTGCACATTTTTTTTCATTAATTCCCTTGAAATTCTTGACCTTTTGTTTTTCCAGATGAATTTTGCTGTTATTTTTTCTAGTTCAGTTAAATAATCTCTTGGGAGTTTGATCGGTATAGCACTAAATAGATAGATTAGTTTAGGTAGTATTGCCATCTTTATTATATTTGCTCGACCTATCCAAGAGCACTTGATGTTTTTCCAATTGTTTAGATCTGACTTAATTTGTGTGGAGAGTGTTTTGTAGTTTTGCTCATATAGATCCTGACTTTCCCTTGGCAGATATATATTCCCAAATATTTTATACTATCGATAGTTATTTTGAATGGAATTTCTCTTTGTATCTCTTGCTGTTGCATTTTGTTGGTGATGTATAAAAATGCTGATGATTTATGTGGATTTATTTTGTATCCTGCAACTTTGCTAAAGTTGTGGATTAATTCTAATAGTTTTTTAGTTGATTCTCTAGGGTTCTTTAAGTAGACCATCATATCATCTGCAAAGAGTGATAATTTGGTTTCCTCATGACCTACTCTAATTCCTTTAATCTCTTTTTCTTGTCTTATTGCCAAGGCTAGCATTTCTAATACAATATTGAACAGTAATGGTGATAGTGGGCAACCTTGTTTCACCCCTGATCTTATTGGGAATGGTTCCAGTTTATCACCATTACATATGATGCTAGCTGATGGTTTTAAATAGATGCTACCGACTATTTTAAGGAATTAATGAAAAAAATGCAAATGAGGGTGGCCTAGCTGCACCAGATCTAAAACTATATTATAAAGCAGTGGTCACCAAAACCATTTGGTACTGGATAAGAAATAGAGTAGTGGATCAATGGAATAGGTTAGGTTCACAGGACAAAATACTCAATGACAATTGTAATCTAGTGTTTGATAAACCCAAAGACCCCAGTTTTTGGGATAAAAACTCACTATTTGACAAAAACTGCTGGGATAATTGGAAACTAGTCTGGAAGAAATTAGGCATTGACCCACACCTAACACCATATACCAAGATAAGGTCAAAATGGATTCATGATCTAGGCATAAAGAATGATATTATAAACAAATTAGAACAATGTAGGATGGTTTACCTCTCAGACCTGTGGAGGGGGAAGGAATTTGTGACCAAAGAAGAACTAGAGGTCATCATTAATCACAAAATAGATAAGTTTGACTATATCAAGTTAAAAAGTTTTTGTACAAACAAAATGAATGCAGACAAGATTAGAAGGGTAGCAGTAAACTGGGAAAATATTTTTACATCCAAAGGTTCTGATAAAGGCCTCATTTCTAAAATATATAGAGAATTGACTCAAATATATAAGAATTCAAGCCATTCTCCAATTAACAAATGGTCAAAAGATATGAACAGACAATTTTCAGACGAAGAAATTGAAACTATTGAAACATGAAAAGGTGCTCCAAGTCACTATTGATCAGAGAAATGCAAATTAAGACAACTGTGAGATACCACTACACACCTCTCAGATTGGCTAAAATATCAGGAAATGATAATGATAACTGTTGGAGGGGATGTGGGAAAACTGGGACACTGATACATTGTTGGTGGAACTGTGAACGGATCCAACCATTCTGGAGAGCAATTTGGAGCTATGCTCAAAAAGTTATCAAACAGTGCATACCCTTTGACCCAGCAGTGTTTCTACTGGGCCTATATCCCAAAGAGATTTTAAAGGAGGGAAAGGGACCCACATGTGCAAAAATGTTTGTGGCAGCCCTTTTTGTAGTGGCAAGAAACTGGAAATTGAAAAGATGCCCATCAATTGGAGAATGGCTGAATAAATTATGGTATATGAATGTTATGGAATATTATTGTTCTATAAGAAATGACCAACAGGAGGATTTCAGAGAGGATTGGAGAGACTTGTATGAACTGATGCTGAGTGAAATCAGCAGAACCAGGAGAACATTATACACAGCAACAAGACTATACGATGATCAATTTTGATGGACATGGTTCTCTTCAACAATGATGTGATTCAAACCAGTTCTTATTGTTCAGTGATGAAGATAGTCATATACATGCAGAGAGAGGCCTGTGGGAACTGAGAGTGAACCACAACACAGCATTTTAACGCTTTCTGTGAATATTTCCATGCATTTTGTTTTCCTTCTTAGGTTGTTTTTTTTCTTCTCCTCTTTCTAGATCTGATGTTTCTTGTGCAGTAAGATAACTGTATAGATATGTATACATGTACTGTATTTGTCATATAATTTATCCTATCTAGCATGTATTAGATTACCTGTCATCTAGGGGTGGGGGGTGGGGGGAAGGA